>BCLH01000898.1:0-34650 GCA_001602315.1 Zoysia pacifica
TCAAATCCCCTTTAATTACATTCCAAAAGACTTGATAGAATTCTACCGAAAAGCCATCTGGGCCAGGGGCTTTATTGTGTTCCATGCTAAAGATTGCCTCTTTGATTTCCTATTCTAAAAAAGGTTTAGTCAAGGCTTCATTTTCATCTCTTATGACTTGTGGAATGTCATCTATTCGATTTTCATCCAGAATAATTTCATTATTAACTGGTTTACCAAATAAATCTTTGTAATACTTGGTGGTATACCTTTTCAATTCAGCATCATCATGTATAATTTTATCACCCTGTTTAAGCTAATATATGTGTTTTTCTATGCTTTCTATTAGCCACTGAGTGAAAATATTTAGTGTTAGAATCTTCCTAGTAAATCTTTCACTATTGCTCTCGGTACCACTTTAGTTCTTCCTCCCGTAACAGTTGTACAAGCCTATTGTTTAAATATTGTTTCAAGTCAAATTTTTGTGGTGATAATAGACATGTTTCAGCTTTCTTATCTATTTCATCCAACTTGTTTAGAAGCATTTTCTTTTCTTTCTTATTTTTACCACGGACATCTTTTGCCCAACCTCTCAAATTACAATCTTCCGGTTTTGCCCCTCCCTCCAAAACTACACGTTCGGCTCCAGATCAGATCGCTTGCTAGGCAGGCGCTGCTTCTTGCACACGATCAGAACACACAATCCATCCAAAACACACGCCCAGAACAAATTTTTTCCTTTGGATTTCTAATTTATAATTTCAAACAAATTTCAATGAGTAATATTTCAAACAAGTTTGAATAACAGTAATATTTCAAAAAATAAGAAATTTAAAAAATGAGAACAGCAAAAAAAAGTAAATTTTCAAAAATTTGTAATACTATCAAATTAAAAATGTGAACAGCTAATTTTATAAAAAAAAAATTGGCATGAACTATGGGCATAAATATGGTTCCAGCAAACCATAGAAACATCGTTTGCAATGAAACATAATAGTTTATGATTCAAATATTGTCTCAAACATTCAAAAGAAGTCGCGGCAGGGGCGGGCCAACGAGGGAAGGGGTGGAGGCGAGGGATCCGGGCTCGCCTGCCGGCCTGCAGAGGTCGCGGTCCGGACGCGCTGCCGCCGAGCACCGTTGCCCGGATGCGCCGCAACCGAGCATTGGTGAGGGTGCGCCGCTGCCGAGCACCGTCGCCCTTACGCGCCGCTGCCGAGGCTAGGGTTAAGGTGGTGTGTGCCTGCGTGAGCCGATGGTGTCTAGTCTGGAACCGAACGTGTGTTTTGGAGGGAGGGGTGAAACCGGAAGATTGTAATTAGTACTCCCTCCGTTTTTTAATTGATGTTGCCGTTGACTTTTAAATTCAACTTTGACCATTCATCTTATTCAAAATAATTTGATTAATTTCATATATTTTGATATAATTTGATTTATCATTAGAGTTATTTGAATACAACTTAAAATTTTACACATTCGAGCAAATTTTTGAATAAGAAGAATGGTCAAAGTTGATTGTAAAAGTCAACGTCGACATCATTTTAAGAACGGAGAGAGTATAATGGAAAAGGAAAAGAAAAAAGGGGAAAATCAGACGTCTTGTTTACTAATGGTGTTCTGAGGATGACACCTAGAAAGCTAACCCATGGTACAAAGAATAGAACCAAAACTAGTCTCTTATTTTATTCCTACAGCACCATCTGAACTTGACAAACACATCCATTATCACCGCCTCCTAAAGATGGCATCCGAGTTCCAGTTCTGTCATGTCCTCTTCATTGTGAAGCAAGGATCACCCTTGAATCCAATTTGTTGCTATGAAAATCACAAGCATAAAGGATTTGTTTTACAATTCTTGTACATCATATCATTTCTATTCAATTATATTGCCCAACAAAGAGCTGCGACTCCTAAGAAACTTTGATTTATGGATTTTAGTGATACACCTAGTGGCGGAACTGGACGGAAAATTTAGGAGGGGGGGCAGTCAATCCATTTCTCACCGTAGCCTGCTCCATCTCCAATAAGGGTGACTTGAAGCTTAGACCATCTATACTATGTACGCTGTCGTGATCTCTAGAGGTGATGTCAGCGTGTTGGCTATCGCGGTTTATGATTAGGCAAATTAAGCGACAGAGTTGAACGAGATCATACCTCTCATCTACTTCACACCACTGAAGCCACCACTCAACTGAAATCGCACCCTGAGACCTTTGTTTGCTGGAGCTAGGTCATTTTTTGAATCACTAAATGAGCTGAAAACTCTCAAAATAAACTAAATTCTCCCTCAATTACAAGAAAGGTATTTTTTATCACCAAAATAATTAGTCTCTATATGTCTAATATTACTATAGATATTTTGTCAGAAAAAACTTGATCACACTTTGATGACAAAAAAAAAACTTGTCACTATATGTATATAACAATTAACAATTGTATATATTGTTCATTAAAATTATATAGCAACTATGAAATCTTTAGTAACTAAATACATGTAGCAATAATTATCATACACAATGATCACTAAAAATGTATATCCAAATAAAAATAAAATCTTGATCACTATTTATCAATTTTTAGCACTAGAACTCAGTGAAAAACTCTATTTTTTTAATGCATTTTACATTGTTAATAGGATGTATAAATTAGAGGAGGCCAACTAAAAAAGTCCTTTGAAGAATTTCAAATGATAAGGGGGACCATGGCCCCTGCCGCCCCCCCCCCCCCCCTCAGTTCTGCCACTGGATACACCCTGTAGTCAATCATCAAACATACGTGGGATGCTATCTGAAGGTTGAATTCCATGTTTGATATACAGTGTTCCATATATTAGAAAAAAAAATGGTTCAACAAATGTTGTATAGTTTCTAAAGAATTAAAAAATAAATATTTAGTATTCCCTTACCAATTCCTCTCTGCGAGATGATCTTTTGTGAGAGTGACATCTTTTTTAAGCAACATAGAAAAATTTTAATTTCAGTGGTACTTTTGCAGCCATGACGGGTTAAGGCTGAAAATTGTCGGAAAAAATGCTCTACCATTTTTATTTTCACGTTTCAAACATCGCACACTGCTGTGCCTTGTGTGATGCAGCATGAGGTGGCGTGTGGGGCTGAAGTGCCATTCGTTTTTTATCAGAACTCTTTTAAAAGAGGTATGCTACGATAGATTACGTGTTCTGTTACCTCCGAAGAGGTGAACCACCGTTTCAATCCGAGCCATTGAATTTTGAAGAGAAAAAAATAAAAAAACATGAAATATAATATACAAACTTGTCAAAATGTGTTCATTTACAAAACCGAAATATTTAATAATTTTAAAAAATACAATCTAATTTTTTAATATAGAGAATGACATCTTCCGCCATCCTGCAAAAATTTGAGATTCAAATTCAAATTATACAAAGAGAAATAAAAAATATAAATTGCATAATGGGGTAGATTGTACCAATTGGAATAGTTTGGAAAGTAAATTAAGCCAAACTTTTGTCTAGGGTTTAAATAGACAAAGTGAATTGTTGAGGGGAATAAAATGGACTTTTTCCTTTCTAAAACTATCGCATGAATCGTTTCCATAACTCATTGATTTTTCTTAAATTAAATATTATAAGAGGTAAAAAAACCATTTACTCATCGAGATACACAGAAATACATGGTCCGTATGCATTTAAGTCAACAGTAAAATCTGCTTTTTAAAATATACTAAATGAGTTGTTTCAACTCCTAAGAAGTAAAACATGAAATCGATCTTAACTATTGATTTATATATAAAAAATTAATATCAGCCCATAATGTGTCATTGATTACCATCACCTACCAGAACTCACTAATTATTCTGCTAAAATTCAATCTTAACCCTTAATTTATATATATAAATTAATATCAACCAATAATGTATATATCCTTGATACCATCAACTACCAAAACCTACTATTACTCTACTAATATATTTTGAAAATAGAGAAAATATATCGCTAAACATGTTGTATCTTGTAAGCAATCTCAGATCGCAACTGATTTTCTGTACCGTAATTCTTTGCAAAATGCATAAAGTCCTGTCACAACGCTTGCACGTCTTTTTACATCCTCATATCTCGAATTAATTCTTTGTTCGCCTGAATACGAAAGGAATTATATGAGATTTCTGTTTACGGTAAATTCCTTTCGATAGTACTAAGAGTAACGGACAAATTCGTATGGACTCTAATCCAAAGAAAAGGTACTCAACCTCTTGAAACTTTCCATTGTCTCCCCCTGAATTCCTACATTATTTACGATTGCATATCCAAATGCTTTTAAAGAAACCGTTCAAAACCAGCCAGTTTTCTTGGGTTACCCTACAATGCCTACATATTCCTATTCCCCTCCCCAGTTCCATGATCTTAAATTCCAAAGGCATGCAGCTTATTTCCTATCGGATCATGAACCAAAACTGTATGAATTCTAGTATCGTTTCTGTCAGGACTTTAATATTTCTCAACTAAAATATTTAAAATATACATCTTACCAACAACCAGAACCTTTGAATCAGCTCTTCACAATTATTCTACACGAAGTGCCGCATAATAATTTCAGAGCATAATTAACCTAAAGCAGGGCATCTATAATCAGGCTAATGACATGTAGATCAATGATACTAAGGGTGTAAAAGAGTGCGCCTTATGTTACCCTCTAATCCTACATAGTTCTAGAAAATAACCAAGATTTTAGATTCTCCTATATTTTTTTTTAACTGAAGAAGATCAGAGATCACCCTTCAATGGACCTTTTTACAACCCTAGATGATAGCAGTAAAGATATTCTCTCCACAGATGCAGAACAGTAGTAATGTAAACAAAGCCTGAAAGCGAAGGGTTTGACAATACTGCTATCTGATTCCACTGGAGCTACAAAACAATCATCGAATGGCTCACAGATATATAATGGATGATAGGACGAACATTTACATGTTTATTTTGCTGCTCCGATTTATTGGTGAGCTATGTTGATATGGCATGAACTGACCCAGGTGCATTAGCCCAGGAAATTACACATATCAAGTTATATTCAAACATCTATAGTAATCAAATCTCACTGAAAGACTTGATGGTGCGGAAACCATGATTCTCAGGAAGTGGTGCATTTCCCGGGCGAATGGAGATTATAACCTCAAAACCTGAAAGGGATCGTAAATACACTTAACCAATGATAAGAAGTCTTTTCTCGTGGAAACAGAAAAAAAGGCAAGCACAGTCCTAAAACTATAATTCCCTTCCCTAGAAAAGCACATTTCCTAAAATATAATAAGCAAAAGTAAGGGAGATACATCAATGATTTCCTGAGACCTTTATAATTATTTTGCATGCTCATTAGACCCTAAAACTACAATAATTTTATTACAAGACTAAAATGACACCAGAAAGTTAAGAGTGCATCTTAAAACTGAAGACATTGTGCATGGTGAAAACCTGGATGTCCCAAAACTGATGTGAATCAGATTTTCATGAAGAAAACAAGTATACCCAACGCCGAAAGCTTACACACATTATAGGGTCTACGGAAGGGAATTTCTATACAGCTTTCCCTTTGCATTTTGCAAGGAGAATGATTCGAACCTAGGAGGAAACAAGGGAGAGACTCTACCACTGTTCCAAGATTGCTGAGTGGAACAAAGTATTACCAGCGTTTTTTGCAGCAACTGCTTCTTGGAAGACATCGGTGACGAATAAGATTTGAGATGGACTGTCGACACCAAGTGACTGCGAGATTTCAGAATAACTCCTAGTTTCTCTTTTGTTCCTGTACAAGACAAAAAAATATAAATTTATATTAGCCTTTCAATAGTTAGGCTAATAAAAAGGAACAAATCATAAGTTTCATAGTTGATCTTAAATAAAACTGATAGACAAGTGGAATAATTCCAGAGCTTACCCAGTTGTGGTATCAAAATACCCACATAGAAACCTCCGCAGGTCACCATATGTTGTATTACCAAATAGAAGCCTTTGCGCTTCTCTGCTACCACTTGAGTATATGTAGACCTATTGAGAAGTAAATGTATGTTTACATCATATGAAAATGGAAATGCAGTAGATGTTTTTTCCTACTTAACAAAAGCGTATTCTTAGTTGTGCTTCCAGATTGGTAGTATAGCCCGCTACTTAGTGTAGTGACTTGTACCTTTAACTAAACTAAAAATTATCATAAACCATTCCATGTATTCCTTTTCATACTTTAATAAATTGAAGAGGGCATCTAATGACCAACCAACATAGGAAATAACAAGAACAACAAAGCCTTTTGGTCCCAAGCAAGTTGGGGTAGGCCATAGATGAACCTACATGAACTACCAGCACAAGAAACATTTTCCATTTTATCTGCAGCATTGTTAAGTGTTGAGAGTTATCTAGTACCCATTTGATTTAATTTAAATGTGTATTGCTCCAGAAAAAGATTCCTAATTACATTTCTACCATGGAAAGTATCATCACAGTAGCTGATTATTGTGTACAAGTCCATAGAAACTTATTTTCATGAATGATTCAGACACTTCAGCAACAGATCATAGTTACATGATTTCCATGGTTTTCTTGACAGAAGATATTATGAGCAAAAATATTATGAACATATGAAGAGTCTAAATTTTGCACTTCATACAAGTTTGACTAGGAAGTACCTTCATGCCACTATCATGCCAGTTCTTTAGCGCCTCAGGAACATCCTCAAAGACAACCCCTTGCAGTTCTTTCTTTTCAAATCCAGTCCTCCATATATGACCCTGATTCAGCCAAACAAAGCAATTGAACTACACTGAAGTAACCATGATTTGCAAGCTAAAATGGAGAAGAATGTGAATGTCAGGTACCTGAAGTTGTTTCAATGATGTAATCTTCCTATCTGCTTTAATCATCGACTCAACATTGGCAACCAATGCATTGATAATCACTTCTTTGCTGGCCTCATGTGAAACTGGGACAGCTCCACTAATTCCATTTCTTAGGTCATCTTCTATCTGAAAAATTGATCACTGTTTCTTAAAACTTGAATAAAAGATATTTTGTGCAAAGTTAAACTATTATTACCTAAATGTAATCACTGTTGGTTTCAATCTACTACAAGGTCTACAGATTAAAAGGCACACCATTAAGTTTGTTACTGCTTACTTGGGCGCGCAAAAGATTGATGTCTTCTTGTGTTTCTTCAGAATCAAATGTGGAAGTCAAATGCTTTCGCACATTATCACGGGCATAAGGAAACATAACATCAGTCACAAATGATATTGGAGTGGTTGTTCCCTCAATATCAAGTACAATGCACTGCAGCAGGTGAAAACAAAAATGCTGGTTTGAGTTGAACAGAATACAAAAAAAAACTAGGAAAAATATGTACAATAACAAGATATTAGCAAAAGCATTCGAAAGTATAATGAACATGAATTAACCTTTAATGATTCAGGAGCATGACATCCATTAGCAATTTCAGAGCTCATAATGCTGCGCAATCTCTTTGCACTGTTAATCGGACCGTGTTCTGGTGTAGTCCAATCGATGCCTAATTGATAGAGCTTGATGGCAGCATCTAATAGATAGTGATAGCATTCAGCCTGAAAAGGAACGTCATACCAATGACATAAAGATCTGCAGATATGAATCCTAGGAACCATAAGATTGTCATACAATATCTAAGGATAATCACAGCATAACTTATCATTACCTGTCATCTAAAAGTTTTCTTAATTTGGTAATCATCCAGAGTAAACAAGGGCCTAATGAAATAATCTGAACATGTTCACCATAGTGTTGGATAGTGCCAAATTTGTAAATAGGCCAAAATTTGTACAGCTAGATTGCTTGAGCAGCTTACAGCCTTAAAGTCATGTTTTTTTATAAAGCAAATTAACTGCCACAGAAACAAAGAATCCTGAAAACAATGTACAAACGAAGGACAGTGATAAGGAAGCATATTTGCACCATATATATTCTACTGAATCATGTTGCAGCAAATGCTAAAATGCTAACTATCAAATGAGCTTCAATTTGAGAGTTATATGGAAAGAACAATTAGACTAGGTTAAAGAAATAATAACTAAAAAAACAAAAGTGAGAGATCCAAAGAACATTTGAAAACTAATGCAGAACTTCACAGAAACCAAAAATACCTGTGTCTTAGCATTGATCCAGGAGTCACCCCATACATATATTCCATGGTTCCGTACAAGGACGGCAGTTGCCTTTGGGTATGCTGCAATCTGTTAAAACTCACATCACTTGTTGAAATAGATCTAAAATATTCAAAGTAGCATCTTTGCTATTAAGAATCTCTGGTCATAGCTCAAACTCTCCAAACATAAAATGTTAGAAATAGACAAGTAGGGTGATTAGTTTCTAAAAAGGGTTGTACTCAATCAGAAGCTGTTACCAAAGTTGAGTGATGAGATGATCAAATGATTATATGATTATTTATCCCATTATAATTGCATATTCATTTGTCAGCTTGATTATATGGCTGTCGCTGTCCTTACACGCATGTTTGAGCAGGAGATTTGTACGCAAAGCATGGCAAAGCAAAATTATTCAAATGATTGTCTATTCATCAGCTGTCAGCACAATTCATAAACGCTAAAAACTCCAGTGTGGCAAAGATCTATAGGATTCAGATGATTCAAAGCAAGGATACCGATTTCATACCGCTTCACTTAGAGAGTCTGTGAGCTCATATTCATAAGGAGTATTCTCAATAATAGGAATAACCAACTCATCACGGAAGCCATGACCTTTTATTCCTTTAATCATTTCCATGTGGGTTATCTGAAGAAAGATTGGCAGAAAAGTAAATGGTGATATAATCTATGTACAATAATTTGTTTAGTAATTAATAGAAATAAAAACAAATAAAATGGAGAAGCTTGCAACTAGATGTACTAAAGATTTTAGTTCAAGTAGAATGTGATAATATCAATCAGTGACTAACACCCACCATGTCACTGTCATCTTAAAAACTCATGGTCATTCTAGTAGCTCTTTCAGAATTCCATCTGGGAATTCAGAGGTTGGTACATATGTACAGTAGCTACAATATTTTATGTGCTCTTAGCGAGTGTACACAACATGATATTCCTATAATCCTGTATCTTGAATATTAACATCTCAGAATGAAAAATTTCAATTGGTGATGCGAACTTCAACATGATTACTGCATGAAAATCTTTAGGAAATCTACCCCCCCCCCCCTCCCTCCTGTCTCAAAAATCCAAAAGGGATAACACGATCTGTTTCGTCTTCTAGTTGTATGTTTTGCATGGTGGCAATAAACTATGTAAGATCAGCACATTTATGCTTATATTCTTTGAAGATAATGCATTGGAATGGTGATTTGAAAAAAAAACATTTACATAGTTATAGATATAGAAACAGAGACATGGACTAGATGATTCACCCTGAACTCTTTCGCGCCAGGATTGAGCATTGTTGCAATGCAAGTTTCAATTCCATGGCTGTGAATCACAGCACCAGCTCCTCTCATCAGATACGCCTTGAAACCAACAATGAAACCAGACAACTTAGACAAAAACAATTTGATGCAATAAAAAATATTAAACAGAAGAGGGCATGCACAAACTTTCATGAACAAAGGTGCACAGTCAGAGCATTTTGGAGGCTTGTTAGGCCATGGTTTTGCTACTGGTGCAGATAGCACCTTCCCATCTGGAGACATAACATACATGTCCTCTGCCACCATCCTCTCCTTCTGCACACCTAAAGGAGGTAAAAACAGATATTTTTACTAACAAAAACTGATTTTTTTTCAAATTTAAAATAAAATTGGTATACAATAATTAGTTTTAGTAACCACCGCAGGGACTGACAGAATATATGGTATAAAATTGCACCCCCTTGAATTTCGACACTCACATTGGCAGTTGGCGAAATGTAGTGCAAAGTAGACATTTCAAAGCGAATACAACCATAATAAAGAATCTTATGTCAAACGTAATAATGTAAACTTCAGAAACTCGAACTTTTATGAGGAGTAACTTTCTACACAGCATATAAAAAAAAGTAAAATACTGAGTTTGTGGTGAGTGGTGGTTGTCTGTTGCACTCCCTTCACACTGACAGTTGGGTCATCTACATCTCACATCTTTATCCTACTAACATTCACTTATGTAAACTCTAGATTTCTGTACACACATATTGTCATCCAATTACAATTAAATATTAGTTTCCTCTATTAAGTAGAATTTTGCAGTGGCAAAGCACAGATATCATGCTAGTGTCAGTAAAATATTAAAATTTAAGTTGGTCACATGATAATCAATCTCATAGGTGTTTCTAAAGGAAATAAACTCCTTATGTAATTTCCAAATTTCCGTACAAATTTCAGTATTGCCTCAGCATTCAATTGAATCACTCGACCAGTAGGCTGTACGGCTTTAAGCTTGTTTGTCCACCCATTTCATTTTTTTTCTTCATAATATTAGATATATGCAAGGCTATTGACATTTCTGGAATTAAAGAAAAGTAAGTGTTTATCCAAAAAATTGTAGGTATCAATATTATGCTTCATTAACGCTCTTTGTGGTAATTGGCTAAAGGTAATAGGAAAAAATATTCAAGCAACCATGATAAAGAATACGCAATATGACATGCATTCAAGCTCGGGATGTATTGATACATAGAATAATAAACTTCTTTTGAGCCATATAACTTGGTGAAACAACGAACCACGTTGTCCTGCGGTAACTTAAACTTGATATTGACCATGCCATTTCATAATTATTTCCATGCTAAGTGTTAGTCCTAGCTTCCTTGCTGTCTCGTTCCGTTAGAACATTTTTTATAGGCTATTATTAGGGTGATTTAGATTTAAATGAAAGAATAATCTGATCCTAAAGAAAAGTTGAGCATGAAGATATATGATACGCGCAAACCATGACACGAACAGAACCAGACCCGATTCCTGGTTGGGTTCAGACGAGCGTCTGTGCCGATCAATTCGCGAATCCCGCCCGATTCACGCGGTGGCAATTCATCGAACAGTTGGCGCGCACGAGCAGGCGAGACCGGGACGGGAAGAAGCCAAACCCAAGGAGGCAAGGAGGGTGGGAAAACCAAGCTGCTCTAGTTACCGGAAGGCGACATGACGATGAGGCGGTCGGCGAGCGGCAGGTCAGGATCGTTGACCTTGACGGTGATGCTCCCGCCGGTGCCCGTGACCCAGCCCATGCCGTAGAAGTGGCGGCACAGCTCCGCCACCAGCTCCCGCGCCTCCCGCACCGCCTCTCCCGCCAGGTACGCCTCCGACGCCATCCCCGCCGCCGCCCCGCCGCAGCAGCCGCTCGCCATCTCCACTTCCCTTGGGATTCGCTCGCCGCCGCTTCGCTGGAGTGAGGTGCGGTGCTTGCTTTTGATGCGCGCCGAGGCGGCTCGATAAGTGCCGGCGCTCGAGGCGTACCAAAAAAAAAAATAAAAATTGGCTCCGTGGTGTCACGGAGAGGGCCTACAAGTCAGTGACGTTGTTTTCCGGAATATTTGCGGGCGGCGCTCGAGGTTAAACGGGAGGGGAATAATTTGTGACCAGAGGATTGTTTCTTTTGTTACTCGTTTAGCTCCAGAAGAGTGGGCCAACCAACCTTGTCAGCAGCAGGAGGTAGAATTTTTCAATGTAACCTTGTGCTGGAGGACGGGGCGTGCCGTGCGTGACCGGCGGGCCCGAACAAAGACGAGCGAGGGCGGCGGCTTTCGTGATGCCTGGCGTATGGAATTTTTAAACTTTTTGATTTGACTCCCGTCGTGGGGGAAAAAATTGGCTGCAAACCGTCCGCACCGCGCGCCGCTGCGGATCCTGTCGCGATTGCCGCGACGTGGAGAGGCGGAAAGATCGAACTGGAGCTCGCAGCAATGGTTCGCAGACTTGAAGCCGCGGCTCACTCCATCCCAACTCGCGGACACGGACAGCTCGCTCGCTCGCTTCTTCTTCCTCCTGGCTCAGCACTCGTACCGTCACCATCTCCGTCCTCACCATTCCGATCGTCGTCTCAATCATTCTCGCCGCCTGAATCGTTGCAATCTCCCTTGCCACCCATGCCCGTGACGCTGCCGCTGTCGTCGCCGACAGTGCCATCGATTGTGGCCCTGTCTCCCTGGCTTCGACGTGTGGCGAGGACCTGTCCTGGAGAACAAGGGCTCTAGGAGTACCCGCAGCCAGAGCAGGAGCGGTTCCTTCCCCGTGGGCGCCATCATGGTCAGCATCGGCGAGGTAATCGGGGCTGTGGCATTCAATCTGTTAGACACAGCAACTTTGCTACTTCATGTTTACTCCTTTAGTGATTCTCAAGACGACAAAACAGTTCAACGGGATTTCACTGTAGCAGCGTAGATGGTAATGTGTGACAGGCAATATACACAGTGTAACAGTGGATGTTGAAGTCAAAAAGTGTACAGTGATGTACAGTAAATTAGTTGATAATTATAAAATTTATTTCTGCACCTGCAGCATGTGTATAAAACTCAAGACTTTCCTCTAAGGAAGTAAGTAAGCAAGACAGGCAGTTCACTCGCTAATTCGCATATGTTTGTCTCTGTTTCTCCGTTGTGCACTGTTCATCTTCACGCCTCAATAGTCGAGAGTGAGTTTTAGAGGTCGGTTAAATGTGTGCTGTAGGTATAAGGTTATTTAGAGACCAACAAGTAGTATCAGAGCCTACGTTGAGCACCAGCAGCGATGGTAGGCACGTCGGAGACTTCTTTAGTGGGCTCACCGGTGCAGACGCCTGAGCGCTCTTCTGAGCTCCGTGGCTACGCAGAGCGGCGCGGCGGAAGGGATCGCTCCGAATCGTGCACGGTCGTCGTCCACAAGACTGTAAGGAAGTTCGACGGTGCCACCACCTACCCTACGCTTACACGCACGAACTACTCCGACTGGACGGTGTTGATGAAAGTGATGCCCCAGGTGCGTGGCTTGTGGGTCGCCGTTGAGTCCGGGACCGACGACGACATGGAGGACAAGCTAGCGCTGGAGGCGATTCTCCACGCGGTGACGCTAGATCTCATCTCCACTTTGAGGAGAGCGAAGACGACGGCGGATGCGTGGGAGAAACTCGCATCGATGCACATAGGCTCGGACCGAGCGAAGAAGGCGAAGGTGCAGCTACTCCGGAAGGAGTACGAGAATATCACGTTCCGTGATGGCGAGTCCATGGAGGATTTCGCACTACGACTTACCTCGCTGGTGGCGGAGCAAGCGGCACTCGGTGATGAGATCGCTGAGCAACGGGTTATCGAGAAGTACCTGCGGGTTGTGCCGGCAAAGTACGAGTAGATTGCTCTCTCGATTAATACTCTGCTCAACCTCTCGGAACTCACGTTGGAGGACGTGACTGGAAGGTTGAAGGCGGTCGAAGACCGCGCCGCGGCAGCAACACCGGCAAGTACCAGCAGCAGGCTGCTGTTGATAGAGAAAGAATGGAGGGCGCGCTGCAAAGAGCAGGTGGGCAGCTCATCCACCTCCGGTCAGAGCGGGCGTGGTAGAGGCAAGCCAAAGAATGCTAAACCCTCCCCATGCGCTGATGACAAGTGCCACAACTGTGGCAAGAAGGGGCACTGGACATGTGATTGTCGTGAGCCCAAGCGCCGTGACCGCGAGAGTCAGGGGCACGCCCGCCAGGGCCAAGAGCGGAAGGACAAGGCCCATCTGACGAAAAAAGGCGAGCAAGAGTCACCTTTGCTGCTGGCGCAGTTTTGTGCTCTCGGAGACGTCTTAGAGGACGAAGAGCATCGAGAACTTGAGCTGGATGAGGTTCGAGCACATGTTCACCTAGGAAGGGAGGAAGACGTCGACGAGGACATCTGGTACCTCGATTCAAGGGCCAGCAGCCAGATGACGAGCAACAAGGCGGTCTTCACAGAACTTGACTTTACCATCTCAGGGTCAGTCAAGTTCGGAGACGGGTCGGTGGTGAAGATTGAGGGACAAGACACGGTGGTGTTCAGGGGCCGGAGTGGCGAGCACCGCGCGTTAACCGGAGTCTACTTCATCCCACGTCTGAAGACCAACATTGTGAGCCTCGGGCAACTGGACGAGCGAGGGTGCTAGATATTGCTCGAAGACAGGGTCCTCCGCGTCAGACGAGAGCGGCGGTTGTTGCTGAAGGTGAACCGTGAGAGGAACCGTCTCTACACCACCAAGTTCTAGGGGACACAGTCGGTGTGCCTGGCGGCAAGGCTTGGTGACGATGCGTAGCTATGGCATGGGTGGTTTGGCAACATCAGCTTCGATGCGCTGGCAAGACTAGGTTGGCACGACATGGTGCGAGGCCTTCCCACAATCGAGCATGTTGGGGAACTGTGCGACAGTTGCCTCGTCGGAAAGCAGCGGAGACAGTCGTTTCCATGCAAGGCGACGTACCGTGCCGAGAGTTTTCAGGACCTCGTGCACGGTGACATGTGTGGGCCAATCACCCCGCCGACGCATGGGGGTCGGCACTACTTTCTTCTACTGGTGGATGACTGCAGTCGGTACATGTAATTACGACTGCACACCACCAAAGACGAGGCTCCCAGAGTCATTGTAGAGTTCCAGGCGCGGGTTGAGATTGAGACGGGTCGAAAACTGCGCGTGCTAAGGACCGACCGGGGTAGAGAGTTCACCTCGGTGGAGTTTGGTCGGTACTGCGCCGAGATGGGCGTGGAGCGGCACCTCACGACACCTTACTCGCCGCAGCAGAATAGTGTCGTGGAGAGGCGGAACCAGACCATCGTCGGCATGGCCAGGAGCATGTTGAAGGCCAAGGATATGCCGGCGACATTCTGGGGTGAGGCGGTGAGCACGGCGGTGGTCATCCTCAACCGCTCGCTGACCAATGCCATAGCTGGAAAGACTCCCTTCAAGGCTTGGCATGGGAGAAAGCCAGACGTGTCCTTTCTCAGGACATTTGACTGCGTGGCGCACGTGAAGACGGTGAAGCCACACCTCGGCAAGCTGGAGGATAGGAGCACCAAGATGGAGTTCTTTGGCTACGAAGCCGGGAGTAAGGCATATCGCCTATATGACCCTGAAGAGAAGAGGGTGTATATCTCTCGAGATGTCATCTTCGACGAGGCGGCAAATTGAAACTGGACGGGGACCAGTGCCGATGAAGGAGAGACAGGCTCACGGAGCTTCTTCTCCTTCGAGCGCTCCTCAGGGATAGAGGAGGCGGGCTCAGCTACAGGGGGAGCTGAGCGCGGCGATGCCGGAGGTCAGCGCGAACCAGGGTCGACAGAGCCAAAAGGCTCGGACGGTCGGGGTCGACGCGATTCTGGATCAGCCGCACCGCGCGACTCAGAGTTGGCGGGGCAAGGCCCGGACTCTAGGAATCGGCGCGAGAAGTGACCGGCGGCCGGCACGACTCAGCTGCAACTAAGGGTCGGTGCGATGCCGAGACTAAAGGTCGACGGAGCCCGGGATCAGCAAGTCAGGAGGACTCAGATCCGGCTGGGCAAAGCGGCTCCAGGTCGGGCAGTCGGCGCGACCACAGGTCGGGCAGCCAACGCGATTAAAGGTCGGGCGGTCGACGCAGCGGCAGTCGACGCGATCAAGGGTCGGGAGGTCGGCTCCAGCGTGACTCGAGGCCCGAGGGCCGAGGTCAGCGTGGAGGGTCAGGGTCTGAGGGTCGGTAGAGCGACTCAGACGCCGCAAGTACAGAAAGCTCAGGGACTTCTTGGTCGGGGAGGTCGACAGCGAAACCAAGGTTCGCGTCGCCACCTCCCGACCGCTCTCTCGACCTTGATGCGGGCAGGACAAAGGGCCGCTGAGGTATCAGTCGATCAATGTTTTGATCACCGACTCTCAACACCTGAGGAGAGGGACTCAGGTGGAACACAGCGCGCAGCAACTGCTGACAGTGACTGCCGAGGAACCAAGCATGTTCGCAGATGCCGAACGTGACCCATGCTGGCAGAAGGCCATGGCAGAGGAGATGCGTTCAATTGAAGAGAACCGCACTTGAGAGCTAGTGGATCTGTCGACCCGTTGTCTACCGATCGGGCTCAAGTGGGTCTTCAAGGTGAAGCGAGATGCCAATGGGAAGCTGGTGAAGCACAAGGCGAGGCTGGTTGCCAAGGGGTACATGCAGTGAGAAGGAGTGAACTTCGACGAGGTGTTCGCGCCAGTTGCGCGGATGGAGTCGGTCCGACACTTACTGACGTTGGCGGCAGAGAAAGGCTGGCAGGTCCATCACATGGACGTGAAGTCAGCATTTCTCAACGGAGAGCTAGCCGAGGAGGTGTTCGTAGAACAACCACCGGGCGTCGTTGAGAAGGGTGAAGAGGACAAGGTGCTCCGGCTGCGGAAGGCGCTGTACGGGCTCGGACAGGCTCCGCGAGCGTGGAACACCAAGCTAGACGCAAGCTTAAATAAGCTTGGCCTCACCAGGTGTGTAGATGAGCATGCGCTCTACACACGGCACTCTAGAGAGAGCACGCTGATCGTCGGAGTCTACGTCGATGATCTTATCATCACCGGCGCCAAGAAGGAGGACATCGAGACGTTCAAGCAGGAGATGACGTCTCTGTTCAGGATGAGCGACCTAGGGTTGCTATCCTACTATTTGGGCATCGAGGTGATGCAGGAGGGAGGAGTCATCAAGCTCTCCCAGTTCGCCTACGCGGCGAAGCTCCTAGAGAGGGCAGGCCTCTCAGAGTGCAAGGCAGCATAGACGTCGATAGAGGATCAGCTGAAGCTGTCGAAGAGTAGCACAGCGCTGACCGTTGATGCGTTCTGGTACCGAAGCATCGTCGGTGGGCTGCGCTACCTGGTGAACACACGGTCGAACATTGCGTTCGCCGTGGGGTTCGTGAGCCGTTTCATGCGAGATCCGAGGGAGGATCACCTCGCCGCTGTCAAGAGGATCCTACGCTACGTCACAGGGATGCAAGGCTATGGAGTCCAGTACTGCAGGACCGGCGGAGGTTCACTGAAGTTGACCGGGTTCAGCGACAGTGACATGAACGGTGACATCGACGATCGGAAGAGCACAACCGGCGTCGTGTTATACTTGGGGCACAACCTCATCAGCTGGCAGGCCCAGAAGCAGCGAGTGGTGGCTCTCTCGACGTGCGAGGTGTAGTACATCGCTGTGGCAACAGCTGCATGTCAGGGTGTGTGGCTCCATCGGCTGCTGTGCAAGCTCTTAGGAGAGCAGCTGCAAGCGCCGACCCTGATGGTGGACAACAAGTAAGCAATCGCCCTGTGCAAGAACCCTGTCCTTCATGACCGCAGCAAGCACATTGACGTGAGGTATCACTTCATCCGTGACTGCGTCGAGGGAGGGCAGATCGTCCTTGAGTTTGCCAAAACCGGTCGGCAACTCGCAGACACACTTACCAAGTCACTTGGGTGTGTCTGATTCCTGGAGGCTCGTTCTCGGGTCGGCGTGATCAAGGTGGCTGAGGAGCAGCATGGTTAGGGGGAGATTGTTAGACACAACAACTCTGCTGCTTCGTGTTTATTCCTTCGGCGGTTCTCAAGGCGACAAGACAGCCCGACGAGACTCCACTGTAGCAGCGCAGACGGCGACGTGTGACAGGAGATGTGCGCAGTGTGGCGGTGGACGTCGAAGTCAAAAAGTGTACAATGCTGTACAGTAGAGTAGTTGGTAGTTGTATGATTTACTGCTGCACTTGCAGCATGTGTATAAAACCCGAAGGGTTTCCTCTGAGGAAGTAAGTAAGCAAGACAAGCAGTTCACTCGCCAGTTCGCGTGTGTTTGTCTTTGCTTTCCCATTGCGCACTGTTCATCTTCACGCTTCAGTGGTCGGGAGTGAGTTTCAGGGTCGGCTAGGTGTGTGCTGTAGGTGCAAGGTCATTTAGGGACCAACACAATCTGCTGATCCCTGTCATCGCATGCGAGTGCTGCGGCTGGAGGATGAGAACCGAGCGAGCCGTCCCTGTCCGTGCTGAAAGCCGAGACAATGGGCGTGTTCGGTTCTTGACCAATAAATACCATTTCAAACTTTGGTCTATCGATGAAATTTGGTGATCATTTAGATTGGCACCAAACATTATACCACGGTTCACTATCAACAACTTATCATGAGTCGCTAAAAAGCTCTTTAGCGACTTATCATAAGTCCCTATAATGTTGGTCGGTATAAGTGACGTCGGTAAAAGCTTTACTAACTGACATCTTTTTTATCCGCACATCATCAGTCGATAAAACCAAACAATTACCGACCCGTTGTGCATTGCTCCTAATAGAGTTACTGACCAATTGTGCATTGCTACTAATAGAATTATTCACTCATAGTGTATCGCCATCAATTGACAGAATCATAAAACATATCCCATTATTAATACTAATCCATAAATAATTATCCATGGACAATCACAC
This sequence comes from Zoysia pacifica, assembly GCA_001602315.1. Taxonomy (NCBI): domain Eukaryota; kingdom Viridiplantae; phylum Streptophyta; class Magnoliopsida; order Poales; family Poaceae; genus Zoysia; species Zoysia pacifica. Next base: position 18,328 of record BCLH01000898.1, read on the forward strand.
CTCTGTACACATCATATTCAACTTGCACAGGAAAGACCAATTCATAACAATTAATTTAATTAAAATTATATTCATATATCAGTGCTTACAACCTCTTGTCACAACCAGCGAAGTGAGTACATACAAGCTGTCAAAAGGCAATATAATGCTAAGCATAATGCTCATGATATTTGAAAGCACCTAGCTAGGTTCTATTACAAAGCAAGTCTTTCTTTACAGATACAATCCCCTATTCCACGTTGAATGTATTTATCAAAAACACTTCAGTTCCCATAGAATGCATCCACGCATGAATCAATCACTTAGAATCCCATAGTCTTGAATTCCTGTTAGCAGATGAAATCAGACACCAAAATGAAAGTAATAGAGTCACAGGCAGATCCGTATAAGATAAATAGCACAAAAAAAAAGTTTTGTGATGGTAAACACGGTGGACGAACTGTTATAGACTTGCTTGACAAACTGTGAGTTAACATAAAGGAGAAGTTATGAAGAATACTCATATTCTGTGATCTGTGTCGATGCTGAGGAGATTGATTTGATACAGATGAGGCACAATTGCAGTTAAATTTGCTTGTCCTGAAAAGAAAATATTGAGGAATCATAACCGAAATAAGTTAGAAAAATATGAAAACATATATTATTCAAGGAAAACATATAAACATATATAAGCATCAAATCTGGAATGAGAAACATTTATGCTTATAAAGAATAAACAAATGGACACCATTGCGGATTTGGCATCAACCGTGGTTAGCCCGCAAGAATTTGGCACCGGCCACCTGCAGAATGTTGCCAACATTGGCGTGCATGCGGGTGAAGAAAATGGCCACCAACGATTTGGCAAGTGAGAAAACATTTGCTATGCCATGTGTCAGCTACTCAAAGGTTGGCACAAACTTCGAAATTTGTTGATCAGCATACTTTAAACAAAGATACCTCTAAAACCATTCATCTACTTCGTGATATGTTTTCACCATTAAATTTTTTTAATTAAATCTACAAAATAAAATGTCATTTGACTATATTTTTTAAAAAGAATAATTATATGACATGTGAGACCCACATGTTGTAGGTACGAGATTGGTAAGTTTTAGTAAAGTTGCAATCTAAACACCTACTTTCTCCGAATGTGCCAACAATTTGATAAGGTTACAAACCAAACAACATTTCATTACTATTATTTTGGTAATGCCCACGATTTGGCAACTCCACATTTTGGTAAAGTTCATAATTGTAATAAGCCAAACAGCCCCAATATGCGATTTTGGACGGAGTGAGCCGCGGCTGCTTCTGAGAACCATTGCTGCATGCTCCCGTTCGATCTTCCAGCGTTGACACGTGGCGGCAATCGCGACATGGTCCGCGGTTGTGCACTGTGCGGACGGTTGCAGCAATTTTTTTTCCCATCGTGGGATCCACTGAGGCTTGAAAACGGTCGAAAATGGTTGGAAAATGCCTTATCATTTTCATTTTCATATTTTAAACATCGGATGGAAACAAAAACAAAAAAGTCAAAAACCAAAATGGTCATGAAAAATAACGAAGTTCCGAAAACGAAACAATTTAGACGGTAATGCATCAAAAATGATTGGTAACTAAGTCGGAAATGTAATTACATAGATGCCATCGAAAGATAAGTTCATACAAGTAACAACATATCTGTTGACACCCAAAAATTGCATGCTAACAAGATTGGAAGTTCTGATTTGGCAGACTGAACATAGCCAAAAATATCCGATTTGCGTCCAATAATGGTTGTTTTACAAGAATTATTTTCCAACATCTTTTTTCAGAACGTGGGAGATATTTTTTGAAAAGTTTAGCTAAATTCTACTAAATAATGAAAGAAATGCTTTAAAGGTCTTGAAGACGAAGCCAAACTTATGATTTGAAGATTCTAAGACATAGCCCTCTCCAAGACTATTAAAATGGATATATGGATCACCTAAATCGGAGACCGAACAAAAAAATTATGTTCTTAATAAAAATGGCTGCGACAGGATCGGAGCCTCCGGCAGACCTCTCGCTGGAAGCGAATTTTAGACTACCGAAGTGTCTGGTGATTGATCGTCGACTCTAGTAACACCCTTTCTAGAACCGAATTTTTACCCCATCAGAGTGTCCGACCCTGTACAGAGTATTCGGGTCCTAGAGACTTCGGCCAATTACCAGAGTGTCCAAAAAGGTCGGTTTTTGGTATTTTTAAACGCTTATCAGATCCGATTCGGTTTCGGTTTGTTAGAATTTGTTTCTCCACAGGATAAAATCATCCCACCTCTATATAAAAAGGCCCAAGGTTAATTAAGAGAAGACCCCTCCAATCATTCAATAATATGTCTTTACTTTTATCTCTTTTACCCTATCTCTCTTTCAAACCCTAATTTTTGTTCTTCCTTCGTCTTGGCGCCAAATGAAGGTGATCCGGCTCGCCTATTGAGCCTAGATCAACCCTAGGAAGGTCTTGCTCTGACGGGTCTCTCTTGAGTTTGATCTTTCAGGTGCTGTTGTGATTGTAATCAGGTGATCCTGTCGTTTCACAAATGGACATGCACGTGGTGCGTTGACCCGTATCTTTTCACGTCAATACAATTTTTGATGACTCCACTGGGGAAGAAGTTTCAGGTTATCAAAGCCGAATCCCTCTTCTCCAATTATAAACTTCGAAGACAATGGGGAGTTCATCTTCCCAGTGAAATTTGAAGAGATACCTGAGGAAGTTCGAAAGGCGTTCATGAAATTCAAGAAGGCGTGAGATGATTAAGAACTCCAAGAATTCATAGCGTGCTTCAACAAGGATTGACAAAGCAACATCGAGCAAATCAATGATCCATCTACTAAAAAGGCAAACTCTAATCTTGAATCGGCTATTAAAAAACCTGACTGATATTAACATGGATCTTACTATTGATTCTTACAATGAGAGATCAACTAATGATACTGTTGGCCAAGTAGAGAAAACTCCAATTCAGTTATCGCAAGCCGAATCTGACACGAGTATAGAAGATTCATCTACTACTACACTCTGGGAGCAACACAATAGAGCACAGATCAGTCCAATTGGTTTTGCGACCAATTTGCCAATTTTTCTAAAAATCATGAGAATAAAAAAAATCAAAAATGTTGAAGCCCAAAAACCCGAGATTGGTGTTTGGAAAGTTATTGAACCTAGATGTTGGAACAAGTATCAGAATAGAAGGCTAAAGTTTGAAGAACTTTGTGCTAAAAAAGAGAAGAATACCAAAAATGCTAGTCGATATAAAAGCTTTGCACAAAAGAGTCCAGTTCCAACGCCACATAGAGATCATCGGAATCAGCAATGGAATAAATCACATACATCAATGCCGATTCCATCTTATAAGCCATACATATCTCAACCGTGGGAAAATTACAGTAGCAAGCCTTATTTCCCATGGTATTCGTGGATGCCACCTCCTCCAATGTATTTCTATCTAAGATTCAATCACTTACTGAGGATCAATAAAGGATAGATCACCACCAATGCAAAGCGACCGTTTTGATCAAAAGAATCGGTCTTTAGATAAAACTAAACGATGGGTGGTTAGACAAGTTTATCGTGTGAAGAAAGATTGGAATTTAGAGAAAAATCAGATATGATAATTGAGAAAAAGTCGATTATCAATACATCGGCCAGTATAAATAACAAACTTCGCCCCGAGCATAACTTTGAGAAGAAGACCGAACAAAAGTCATATTCGATTGGGGGCAAGGTATTGAGAAAAAAAAGGTGAAGAGCAAGCCTACCTTTGATGAACTTGACGAGGACATCACTCCTTTGGGTACACACAAGACTTCTCAAATTAGTATTGATAGAACTCACGCACGACAATTGAAATTAGAGGTGAGCTCGTTCCTGAACACATATCTTCCTTCCTTTGAGAATAGATTGCTATCTAATAACTTTATCATAATTAAAAGCATTGGAGAGGGTCAAGTGAAGCATGAGGAAGGACCTCGAGATGCTCAAGATCAGCATCGCATGTTCGACCCCAGAGGAGATCCAAACAACTCGGGTTCAAGTCTCACTCAGATTCCAAGAGCAGTCTGCACTAAAACGGATGCCTCAATCTCATACGAGCTCTGTTTTGAATGTTCTAGATATGGATGGAAAGCTAAGGAGATAATCTTTCTAACAGATCTAATCCCATGCAAAAATACTTCATAGATCTCTGAAAATGGCCAAAACAATACAACATCCAGAATCTGTTAGGGTGCTGCGACACTATCTTTTGCCTTTTGGGCCGTGTATCTTTTCTAGGCTCATTAGTATTAGAGTTTGCCCCTAAGGTCATCCTAAACTTTATATAATCAGTAGCCACTGTCATTAGAATTAGGTTTTGATTAGTTTTCATCTGTTATCAAATAGTTTCATCGGTTGACGGCTTGTTGGTTTTCTAACTTTGTGATTTAATTTAGATTTCGCAATTGAGTTACGTTCTTCCTTGTTTTTGCTTGTGTTCTTCGATTTACAGGCTGAAATTAGCCTTCTTGGCGAGGTCAATCGTGTGTGCATGGTTGATAACCAGAGAAGAAGTGGTGCTGCGATTGCGGGGTTCGAATCGTGTTGATTTGAGGTTGGATCGATTGTGTGTCGCATCTTCACCAAATTGAGAGTTACCACGATCTGACGAAAGATCGAGAACCAGGTATTCATCAGAACTTCTATCCAAATATAAGAAGGAGGCTAAAAGAATGGAAATCAATAAGATCAATGAGCCAAAAAGGAATCAATGGAGGAGATCTACATCACCAAAACAAAAGGTAGCTCAAACCCATTGGCGAATACCGCTTTGGTCTTCATCATATATTCCATCAATGCATATATCATGTACTACACATTTAAATATATTTGACTACCATCCATTGTTTTATTTACTCTTTGGTTCTCATGCCATTATAATCAATATTCTAATTGATCTTTACCAAAGGGTAATATGTATGGATGGCCATTAGGGCCACACAAGGATTTTTAACATTAGATTAAACTTCAATGTTCAAAAAGTCAAAATATTTAGTTGATGTGGTCTAACATATTGCTCTAGTTGATAGAATACTATTTCAGCTATTTCACTACCTTTTATTAGATATATCAGTTCCAACTAGCCGATATCTTGGTTAGCATCATACTTGATCAATTTTGGTAACTAGAATATTTTTTGGCACGCCAGCTTTGCCAAACAACAGGGGGATATGTTGACATCCAAAAATTGCATACTAAGAAGATTGGATGTTTCGGTTTGGCAAATCGAACATGGCAAAAAATATCCGAATTCCGTCTAGTAATGGTTATTTTGCAAGAATTATTTTCTAACATGTTTTTCAAGATGTGAAAAATATTTATGAAGAGTTTGGCTAAATTCTACTAAATAATGAAAGAAGTGCTTTAAAGGTCCTAAAGACGAAGCCAAACTCATGATTTGAAGGTTTTAAGACGTAGCCCTCGCCAAAACGATCAAAACGAATCTATAGATCACCTAAATCGGAGATCGAATGAAGAAATTATGTTCTTAACAAAAATAGCTGCGATAGGGCCGAAGACAACGGCAAAGTGCTGGATACTCCGGCAGCCCCCCCCCCCCCTCTTCGGAAGCGAATTTTAGACTACCGGAGTGTCTGTTAATTGATCGGAGACTCCGGTAACACCCCTTTTGGAAGCGAATTTTAGACTTTCGGAGTGTCTAACCCTCTACTGGAGTATCCGGGTCCCGAAGACTTCAACCCATTATCGAAGTGTCCGAAAAGATCAGTTTTTGGTTAGTTTTGAACTATCATATCCGATTCGGTTCCGGTTTGTTAGGATTTATTTCTCTACAAAATAATACCATCCCACCTCTATATAAAGAGGCCCAAGACCGATTGAGATAAGACCCCTCCAATCGTCAACAATATGTCTTTACTTTTATCTCTTTTACCCTATCTCTCTTCCAAACCCTAATTTCTGCTCTTTTTTCGTCTCGGTGGCGAATGAAGGCAATCTGACTGGCCTGCCGAGCCCGGATCAACCCTAAGAAGGTTTTGCTCTGACAGGGTCCCTCCCGAGCTTGATCTTTTATGTGCTGTTGCGATCGTGACCAAGCGATCTTGTCGTTCCGCACATGGACGTGCACGTGGTGTATTGAACCGGATCTTTTCAGTGTCAACAATATCCATACCATACAACACACAAAGGAGTCTAACAATACATAGTGCTACGCATTGATATTAGGGTAACTCAAATTCGCAACATAAAACCAACAATTATAGAACTAAACCAACATAAGCAATGTTTTCCATATAAAGGTCACAAAATAAGTTAGTTCAACAACATCGATCATCAAGAGGTTGTTTGCTTTGTAACTTTTATTTTTTATTTTTTGTAAAACATGTTCAAAAGAAATCTCATTTTGTAGATTTAATTGTAAGGAATATAAATCCGCAAATGAAATATTGTTTGAATTTACTAGTTAAGAAATATCAGCATTTAAGATATGTTATACATTATTTTGGGTTTCAGTGCAACCACTGCTGCGATTGGTGATGAAATGTGGGTCCCACATACCTTTCCTTCCAATGGGCCTGGGCTGATAGCTGCCGCTCGATTCACCGATGGGTCTGAGCTAATTTTCGTATTTGAGAAAAACAATAAAAAAATGGAGAGAAAAAACTAGTACAATGGAATTCCGCTGAAACGTTTGAAAAAAAAGTCTATACCATTTTCGTTACCGTTTTCATTTTTTGTTTTACCATTTTTGTCTGTTTTTGTTTTTCTCCGCCTATCCAAAAATAATACAGAAAAATGGTAAACGAAATGCGGTCAGTGCAGGAAATTTTTGTACCATTTTCAACCCTAGGATCGACATCCTCTCCTGCAGAGTGAAAACGGCAGAGGATAACTGTAGCATGAAATTAGGATGGCTTAATGACTATTTGCATCAAATTCGGACGGTTCAAATTGATTGCTACAGTGTTATACTCCCTCTATCAAAAATGCAACATTCCTGGATTCCTAATGCAAAAATAAGAGAGTTGTGAAAAGTTCAAGTTACCCTTCATGATTAGCATCTCCTATCACTGTCAACCCGCAGCATGAAGCACTGTCATCATCTTGTCTGCTCGTTTTCTCGGTTCCCTTCACCCTCTCTACGATGCTTTGCTCTGGAAGTTGGAGTATATTGACTGTATCAGCAGCAGTAACACCTGTTTGCTGCATCAGCGGCTGTGCGGCCGCAGCCAAAAGAATCTGAAATGAACAGGCCTTAGTCACCATGTTAAGTTATAAAATGTGGTCACCAATAGTAATTTCTTACTTTAAAATGAGTAGATTTTTCATTGTATTTTTTATAACCAAACATATAAGACATTAGTTACTAAAAGTAACCTAACCCAACTACTGGAGCTAAAAGTATTGTGGCTAATTCATTGATTTCTTGTCATGCATATACTCTATACCTGCCTGTGATTGACCACTTGAAGCATTCTATCAAGCGCAAGAAGAATGGCAAGCTCCAGCACCCAACGAATGCTAGGCAGCAGGTGTTCGACATTAACCATTTGGACTTCCCTAACCATCGAAGGAATATATATGAGGTCCTAGAATCCATGGAATGAACCGCATCAAACATGCGGTGTCTCACTGACAACCTAGCTATCTGTAACTATATTCAGTTTGATTTGCAGGTTATTTCACAGGAATTCATGATAAACGCTTGTGTTGACACAACAAATTTGCATCTTGGGAAGACTAAAAGTTCAAGTTTCCAAAACTGGACACTCCGGTTTGGTAGACCAAATACAGTAGAAAATATTTAAATTCTGTTCGATAATGATTATTTCGTAAGAATTATTTTTTAACATGTTTTTCAGGATGCGAAGGATATTTTCGAAGAGTTTGGCTAAATTCTATTAAAAAAAGGAAAAAAGTGCTTAAAAAGACATGAAAATGAAGCCAAATCCGTGATTTGAAGCTTTCATGATGTAGCTCTCGCCGAGACGATGAAACGTATATATGGATCGCATAATTTGGAGACCAGACGAAGAAAGTATAGACTTAACAAAAAATATTCGAGTCACCGACGGAGTGTCCGGTAAAGTGCCGAGTATCCGGTAAGCCTCTCAGACTCGGAATTTTGCCCACCGAAGTCTCTGGCAATGTGCTAGAGTGTTCAGTACCAGAGTACGATAAGCCCTCTCTAAAACTAAGATTTTGCCTACCGAAGTGTCCAGCAATGTGCCAAAATGTCTGGTATCAGAAGTGTTTTTGTTAGTTTTTACATCAAATCAAAGTGAATTTATTTTTTAATCAAAGAGATCCGTGGCTCCACCCCACCCCATCTCTTTATAAAGAGGCTTAAGACCGATTGAGGAAGCAACCATATCTATTCTACCAATTGCCTCTTTACTTTTTACCTCTACAAACTCTAATCTCCTTCTAATCCACTGTCATGTTCATCCACCGGTCTCCGTATAGATAGATGGCGCCCTAGAGTCTGCCGGCCAATCTAAGGCATGTCCGATGACGCTCACGCTTAGACGGGGTCCCTCTCGGGCAGAAGATTCAACGATCTTAGCTAGTTTGCTTGTAAACTAGTCGTTTTTCACCACGAAAGCACGCTATCTACCACTTTGCAGGTTTGTTCGTAAATCTAGCCGCTCATCACAGCGAAAATTATGATATCTAACTCTTTCCGAACCGATCGTAGACGACCTCGTCGATCTGGTCCGTTGCGACCTGCATAGTGCTCTTCGTGCGTTGACCCGATCCGAGCGTAAACACACTTTTGACGATCCTGCTGGGGACAATTATTGGTTTTGATCATAACAACTAAATTTTTCTATGCTTGCCTTTTCTCTAATTGATCCACAAAGTCTTCGTGGTTTATCATCACTATTGCATCTGGCCTGCTTGAGCTGATTGCATCTATTTAAAGTTATTCTTATTCTTATTCCAAGTTCTACTTTTAAGGGCCAAGAATCTCAACTTCTCTAAAAGCGTCAAGTGGTGATGTTTCTGTGCCTGCCATCAGCCATCCTTGGCCATCGGATCAACATCCAACGTCCCTCGCGCACTCTCCATCTCGGTGCCGACAGGTGGGGCCACCGTAACCCCCTCGTCCGCCGAACCCTAGAGCGGCTTCCCCGTGCTGCAGCAGCCGCTCCACCACTGCCCCGACCCGCAACGCGGCCGCCTCGGCTTGCGCCGCTCCACCCCATTCCACATTGTCAGCCTGCACCGCTCTGCCTAGCGGGGATGAGTCTACGAGCGATAACTGCCACGGATCTGGACCATCGTGGTCAACTCGCGGCCTCAGAAGGTGGTACCGAGCCGAGGTGAATGAGATGTAGGTGCGGCGGCCTAGCACGACGGCGGCGACGAAGTGCGGCTCGCGTTGTGCGAAACGGCGGTGAATCGGGCGGCTCAACGTCTTTGGCTTCTTCGAGATGGAGGAGCTCGAGCTCTGCTGCATCTTCCATAATTCGAAGTCGAGCACAACGGCTACATCCCGCCCAAGGAGCTCCAACACATGTCGTCGCCGGCGGCTTCCGCATCTTCCGCATCATCAGATGCTTCGGCATCTTCTGATGCGGATGCGACAAGCCTGCTGCTGCTACGGAGGCCCTCGTGCTTCCGCGGTGTAGCTGAGCCATGCGAGGGAGCCAATCGCACTGCCCCACCACCAGAGGCCAATCCGCGTGACCACACCCTGCTGCGAAGGTGCTGGGCGCAGCAGGAGGTTCACTGCCGTTGATGCTCCGTCAATTTCAAACCTGTTTAATCTGGAGGAGATCCGTGAGGCAACCACGTACGTGGTTACATGTCTAGCTGCTCCACCAAGGCAATGCGAAATAGCATAATTTTTGTTCCATTTGTTTTTTCTTGATTGTACCAATAATACTTATTGAGATCAACAAATTGCTTTCCCTTTTGAAATGTTATCAGGTCTACATTTTCTGAAAAGAAATGTTATGCTAGCCTTTGTTTTAGGAGCTAGAATTGTTACAAATAGGAACTGATAAACCAAAGATGTTTATGCTAAGGATGTTCATCTTGATAAGTTCATTCGATCTATGACTAACGAATGATGAAAACGGCATTTAAAGTTTCAAGTTGCTTGTAATGAGCTGTGACTCAGCTTGTATTGTCGCATCCAGAAGTTTTGTACCTGCTGGAGCTCTATACTACATTTGAATTGCGCTATATAACACAGCAAAAAATTGGTTAGTACAAGAGCAAGAGTGACTGGAGACAATATGATATAGATTATGTTAGCTTGGTCTATGGTCTGTGCTGAGCCCCTGCAAGCTGTGTCAAATTTCTATGGACGTATATATGATTTTGCTTGCCAACACTAGCAGCGCAAGTAATGGTTAAATTGTTGTTTAGAGGAGACTGAATATCTAAGATTAAGATTTGTGTTCTTTGAAAAGATGACTTGCTGAAATGAAACGTTGTTAGATAGGAGCAAGCTCTTGATTTGCTCTCAAAAGAAGATTCACACTCTTGGGTAGAGAGACGTTGGCGATGAACACTCTGTTATATACTCCATTCGTTCTTTAATTGATGTCGCTGTTGACTTTTAAATTACTATTTGTTTTATTCAAAAAAATTGATAAATTTTATATATTTTGATACAATTTGATTTATCATTAGAGTTATTTGAATCACAACTTAAAATTTTACATATTCGAGCAAATTTTTTGAATAAGACGAATGATCAAAGTTGAATTTAAAAATCAACAGCGACATCAATTAAAAAACGGAGGGAGTATTTCTTAATTCTGAATCGCAATGGTGAGTGCATGCTTTATGTAGCCTCATAGCAAGTTCTACCTACAGGATGGTATGCAAAATTTTCATTTTCTTTCAGTTAATTTGGGGTGCGTGAACTGTGTAATCTGGTTTATGTTAGTAAGAGTTATGATAGATGGCAAAGCCTTTTTAGTTAGAGCAAACTGGAGCAATTCATGTGAAAACCTATAAACTGAAACCTATTTACTTCCTTAATTCTTGATTATGTTTGATGAATCTGCATCTGATGCAAATAGGGAGTTGATCTCAGTGAAAGCGCTACAGCCATGGAGTGATAAATTGGATTCTGGAAAACACTAAGGAAAAAATCATGGAATTCCTTGAACAAATACTTAGGATCATGAACATGCTCTTCCAAGTCAAGGACATGAACTACGATTTGTGTAATGATGCAGTGAGGATGTCGTTCATGTTCTATGTATTTGTCTTTATTGTGGTAACTATTTATCAGATCATCAAGTTGTATTGCACCCGTAGCGGAGCACGGCCATTGGACTATTAAGAAGAAGAAAGAATCAAGGTCACCTTATTCTTGCGGTTTGATCAAGATAAGAATGGGATACATGACGGGCTGTCCATACCGCTACGATGATCGCAAGGTAGAATATGCAAATTCAATAGCAACTCTTAATGGTCATTTTGCAAGCACCACAAATTCTCATGTTTATGTTGCTAGATATCATAGTGAGCATATTACATCGACTAGTCATTATACATATAGTGGTCTTAACTATTCGAATCATCATTCTGAATATATGCATAGACCCATTGTTCATGACGCATTTGCTTGAAGTTTAAATTTTACTAGCAATATTTAATATACATATCCTCATGTATCGGCAATGGGACAAGCTCACATGCCAATGGATAGTTGTCAAGGTCGGGCCACCATAATGGGTTCCGCTAAGTTTTGTGGAACATCACATACCAATAATTAAATGAATACTTAATATGGTGTTTTTTCTTTCAATGCATCGGCACCAATTGCACCATCTATGATAGCTTTATATAATGTGTCGATACATGACACATATGACCATGCTAGTTCATATTTTTTATCTAATTATTCTCAAGTTCCATATGATACTACGCATGTTACTAGAGTAGAGGTAACATCTGCAAACTCAGCACTGCGATCAAGTCTTAATGATCATAATTCGGCTCCTTACATTATTGAAAATCGTTGAATTATTGAAAATTTAGGAAGCATTCACAAACCTCCACATACTACACTTGAATATATTACATCCACTAATTCGGCTTTGGTGCAAATAATAATCATGGCCGAATGGGTGAAAATTTAACAATTGCTACTATGTTCTCTCAAGATTCATTTTTAAGTATAGAGAAAAAAATAGATACGGTTGTTGCAAAACATCTCACAAGAATCAAAAGCCATTTTGATAAAAGTCGATTGTTAATGAATTGTTGGCTACTAGTGAGATCGAGGCAATAAACATAGCTACATGCGACATTACTAGATGTAAAAAGATAGCCATGTTTAATTTTTCTAAAGAGGTCATATGTTTGTCAAGTGATTATTTCATTATTTATCAACCTCAATCAGTAACCAGACAATGTTCGGTTAATAAAGAGCATCAACAAAAGCACGGAGACAGAAACAAAAGGAAGACAAAGGCGTTGTCATATCCCTGTTCGATTCATATCAAAGTTTCACGTCTCTCTAGTAAATTTAATAAGATATGCTTTACAAGTACTTTGTTTAATTTTCAATCAGATCATAAATTTTTAGGTAATACTGATATTCCTATGGACTTTGTAGTAGTCTTGGTACTCCTACGCTCGAAAACTTCTCTTTTAGCAATTATATTTGTTATCCACCGAAAAAGCTCACTATGTTGATATAGATTTAGTGGGGTGGCTACAATCACAACTGTTATCTATAGTGTTTATTAAATCATTAAAACCAATTCATATTTTTTTTTAAATCATGAATCTAGCATCGTGAGCACGTCACGGTGGGTGCGGTCCACGTGCTGCATGTTCCCACGTCCTCCCAGTACGCAGATATTTTCAACAAGGGGCTGCCATCTTCGGTTTTCACTGAGTTTCGTTTCAGTTTGAACGTGCTTCCCTGTAGCTTAGTCACGCTCAAACTGCAGGGGGGATGCTAGTCTACTATTTTAGGCAGCTCTTTAATCCTCTATTAGCTGTGCCGTGCATGCAATTAGTTGCGCACGCTATAATTGAATAGCTTTGATTCTGTTGGTCTCCTTCCTATCCTGCCGGACGTTGTTTCCAGGTCTTCCGTTGCCCCAGCTCCTACTAATACAGGGAGGCCAAGGGATGCTGGGATGGGGAAGGGGAAGGTGAATCGGGGAAGAGGGGGGCAGAGGGGAGGAGGCGACCAAGGGAGGTCAACGAGGGGTGAGAGGAAGGCTGGGCTGGAGATCTTGATGGGTTCAAAATGATGGAGAGGAGAAAACACGTGAGATTTTGTGCTGCTCAGGCTGTGCATACAGCGGTTGATCAAGAAAGGGGCAAAATGGTCCAAACTAACAACGTTAATAGCTAATATTGACGAAATTGTAGAGAGAAACTAATCTTTCGCTGGTACATATCAGTTCAATTCGATGGTACATTTCTAAAGGCCCAGTGTCATCAATCCAATTTTCTTTTATTTTTTTCAGTCTGCTTCAATTAGATTGATATGTAGGATTCAAGATGCAGATTTAGGTGGGTTGACTTAATAACCTAGTACCCAAAATACAAAATATGGTGTAATTACCTTCATGGACCGACCCACTAAAAAGCTGGACTAAGCTGGACCGAACCAGTGGGTCGATGGGTAGTGCAGTTCGCACGGACGGATGTCCCAATCCAGCCACCGCTACGACAATGGCGCCGCCCCTAAGCTTGCCCCAATCCGCCGATCTGGCCACCACTGCTTTTTGGTACTAATGATACTCTAATTTTTCTGTAACTTGCAGGCACACATTTGCTTTGGAAGGATAATTGCACGCTCATTTGTGCTTGATAGTTTACAGCTACTGTAAACTACCATGCACATGCAGTTGTTATGTCCTTGCCCATTCAAATACTATTTTATTACATCTGCTTTAAAAATGACTCAAACTTTATGTCAAACATGCGTCCACATATTTGAAGTCATTGGAGACGTAGGAGTACGCAGCAGATTACTGAATTCATCATGATGTGAAAGATAGCTGTTGTTTTTCCTCCACTGGCCCAATCTCACTTGGGCTTATTTAAGCAATTGTTCATTATTATTTTATATTCTGAATGGACTTTATGGTTCTGTTTTGAAATTTGTAAAAAATAATTATATTTGTTAGTGGAGTAATACCTTAGTTTTTAGAAGAAATTTTTTTGAAAATAGTCACACATGAATAGGCACACGCAAAACTGTCCGCTCACATAAGGACATTGCTTGGAACAACGACTGGCAGCTGGTAGCAACCAGAGTTTTAGAAACCGATAAAAATCGGTCGGTTTTCGTGGTTTTTGGTCAAACTGGTTCAGTATATGGTTGAGTCCGATTTTCGATCAAAAACCGAATTTTAACACTGTAGCAAATTCGGTTAGCCGACTGATTTTTGTCAAACCAAAAACCGGTCAGAGCTCGATTTCTAAAACCCGGGTAGCAACATAGTTTTGGGTCAAGCCGTGGGTGTGGGTTTTCTAGGTCACCGGTAATTGTTGGTCAAGCCAACCCATTACCCACACTAATCATTGTGGGTTGCATGCGTAAGCTGCTGGGCCAACCCACCGTGGCCTACCTGCATCCCGTTGTAGGATAGGAGAAGGACTGACATGTCTAAGAAGCATATCTAGAAATAGAGGGCGCGAGTCCAGTCCTGAGCTCCATAATGCTGGAGAAAAATTTCGTAGTACCTGCACACCAAAGGATTTTTTTTAGCTCAATCACGTGTTAAAATGTATAAATAATGGTTATTTTAAATCTACTATAAATGATGGGTGTTGGAGGCATCAGACCATATGTTCGGCCAGAGTGAAGGGACTGTGCGGCATAGTTGTTCACTGTGAATTCCCACTTTCGAAAGTGAGAAGTGGTTGTCCAATGATTTGTAATTGCTGAACTTTAATTCACTGCAGAACCTTAATTGATAATAAAATAAATAACATTTTTATAATTTTTTAATACGAGAAATGATTAAATGTAGGTGTTTAAAAATTTAAAATAACATTTATTTTGATATGAAAAGAGTATAATTTTGAACGGAAGGAGTATGATTTAAAATGGAGAGAGTGAGATGGAGAGAGTATGATTTAGGACGGAGAGATTATAATGGGTTAGTTGTCGTTTAATGACCATACTGAAATATAGAATGGACCAAATATTGAATTATTTCAGTACCAGGCCGTCGTTTGTGTAATCGAAACCGATTTCTGATCTAACGCTTTGGCCTTTAGGTGAGACCCATGGCTAAACAATTACACCCACGCCTAAAAAGTCGGGTGCAAATTCTAATGGGTACTTATACTCTTCGTGTAATTGCCATCTCTGCTCAAGCTCTTCTTAAATAGTGGCCTTATGATATTGAAGTATCTACAGTCCTGGGGCGGGGAGCCGGTTCGACTGACGCTCGTCAGTGATAGGAGGCCGCGGTTCAGTAGGTCAGTAGCTATGGAGCAGGCCCAGGTGGTGGCTCCTCATCAGTGGCTGCTCATCCACCTGTTGAGCATTATAATACTAGAATCAGCCGATTTTTTTTTTAGAACCGAAATAGGAAAAAATAAAAACATTAGGAAAGATATTTCTCTAAGAACTACTTACCTCCGTTTATAAATAGTTGACAATTTTGACTTTTACTATTTATGCTTTGACTAATTATAATTTTAAAATTATTTCATTAGTTAACTTATAAATAACATCATATGATTTGTTATTATATATACTTTGAGAATGTATATTTTTTATATTTATATGTCAAAATTTTTAAAAAAAACGAACGGTCAAAAATTTTATAAAAAAGTCAAAATTGACAAGTATTTGTAAACGGAGGTAATTACCTTAAGAATGGTTTCTAAGAAATGTCGACGAAAAAGCTGCAGTGCCCTAAGACTCTACAGTAAAAGCCATAGCAACTCTTCTTTTCCTAGCAAATCAGTTCCTCGAGAAATCTTGTGGGTCCGGTTAAAAAGAAAATAAAAGGGAGGCACCACAGTGCCACAGGAGCTGCTCGTCGCTGCCGCTCGACGTGGCCTGCTGCTCGCCGGGCGCCGAAGGTCGCCGTGCGCTACTCCACCCGTACTCGCTGGTCGCCGCGCACTGCTCCTCCGTTGCTCGCCGGTAGCCTCAGGTCGCCGCTTCTCGTTGCGCGCCACTTCTCTGCTTCTCGCCGTGTGCCGCCGTGGGCTGCCACTCGCTGTGCGCCGCAGTGCTTGACCGCGCGCGGCGCTCCTCGATGCTCGACGCCGGCCGCTGCTCCTCGCCGCTCGCCGTGTACCGCCGCACACCGCTCCTCTGCGGCTCCCAGCTTGCTGCGCGCCGCCGCTGCGGGCTGCCGCGG
>BCLH01000898.1:45230-88378 GCA_001602315.1 Zoysia pacifica
CGGCCCGCGCTTGGGCGGCCTCGTGCCACACGCCCCGAATAGTCCCCCGCGGTCCTCGCGCCCCGCTCCGCGGCGGCCTCGCTCGCTCGCCTGGGGTTAGGGCAAGAGAGAGGGAGAGGAGAGAAAAGCACGCACGAGCACGAGTTGAGAGAGAGCACGGGATAGAATAAGAGAGAGGCAAACTTGTCCTATTCTAATTTTCTTTTTTTTTATTTCAAAAATTGAACTCTAACTAACGGAACTAACGGATTGCAAAAGAGGGGCAAACGGCTGCTTCGAATTTGAAGAAGAGGTCCATTCTTGCAAAGTTAGAAAAAGAAGTTCATTTTCAGAATTGAAGTCCAAAAGAGATCCCGTTTTGCAATTGCCCCCTGAACAAAATTACAAAATCACTGAAGAAAGATTAATTTCAGCAAACCAGTCATATCTCAAGCTATCGCAGCAAGGTGAGGAAGCACGGATGATGTCAAATGCCGTGGAACGTGACATTGTCGATCATGCCATCATCAAGGGAGAAAAAAAAATTGCTACACATCGCGTTACTAAATGAAATGCCCCCAAAGAAATTTGCTAGTCATCATGACAAAAAAAAAAGCTTCTAGTTGCTCCATCATCTGCCTACAGAGAACAGAAGAAGACGTGTGGAGGCTGTTGATTTCGTCGCTAGAAGGGTGCTGCAACATGCAACGATGAGTGCTGCTGAGGAGAGAAATATATGTAGCAAACAAAGGGTAACGTATCAGCTACCATAAATCCATCAACATGACGGCTCGCCTGATTTCTTCGTTTAACTGTAGGGTCGAAAGGACATTAACCAGCACGAAAACGCTTGATGTTATGATAACTATATTAATTATTTGCAAGGAGACAAAAGAAATGTTCGGTTAAATATAGCACTAATGAGGAAAGATGAATAGAACGATGGTTCAGATGTGAAGGCTTTGAAGATTCAATGGCTCAAATAAAAAAGGTGATGTGGCTTGTTGTGGGTTGAGATTAGACTTTTTAGTGAGTTGCGTTTATATAGAAATTCTAAAATTTGATAATCATTATAAGTGACGTTTTTTACTTTTTGCAATCAATTTTTGATCTTTCGTCTTATTTAAAAATTTTGCAAAAATATTATTTATTTTATTATGAGATGATTCATTATTAAAAGTACTTTAAACTTGACTTATTTATTTTTATATTTTTTGTAAATTTTTTAAATAAGACGAATGGTCAAAAATTGTTTTTAAAAAATCAAAACGTCACTTATAGTGGTATGAAGGGAGTATATAATTAGAGCATTATCTACTTCTATATTTTTTCTACCGGTGTCTAAAAAATCAAAACGTCACTTATAGTGCAATTTGCACTTTACCGGTGTCTAAAGGGTTGGTTTTTAAGTACTGATATAAGCACCTACCAGATTATACAGGATCCGCGTAGAACGGAAGAAAATTTTATTTTCTGTATTTTTTCTCTGAAATTGAACTGATTCATATGAGATTTTTGTGCAATTCTTGCATTCTGATCAGAGTGTAACTGTGAAATTTTTGCGTTCCAAACATTGCCTAAAATAAGTGACACGTAATGCCTTTTTTCCCTCAGAATTTTTATTAATCAAAGAGTTCAATGTATACGTGATCATCTGCTATTACTTCTTAGGTATGATTTTTGGTCCAACATAATTGCAACCTTTTTTTCTGTATTATTTTGATTTAATTTGGACGTCTGCCCTACTTCTGCATCGAGAACTCCATCTTTTATAGACATGTGGGCAGTACGACTATTGGCCCCGCTTGAAACATTGTAGTCTATTGTAAGCTCAAATCCGTGAAAAAATGGCGGCATTAAGCGTTGGGACGCTGCTCTGCTTTAGGGTATAAGCGAACAGTACATGTCCCAAACCTTCACTGAGCTTTGGCCTCAAAGTTTCCGTCGTGCTGCCTGAGTTGATATCGCCGCTGTTGCTAGATCTGAGCTCCAATGATCTACATTCCATCGTCGCTGTACTGAGTCTGCCAATATCCGTCTAGGTTCCTCTTTGTCATTTTTCTGTGCTGCTCGCCGACGACCTAGAGAGTAGATGGTGGGAAAGGGAAAAATTGGCGGGTGGGTGATGTGAGTTAGGCAACAGGTGAGGAGAGGGGTAAATGGGCCAGCAGTGGCCTGGATGGGCCAGAAGATGGCAGCCCATTTCACAATTGTTGTTTTTTTTTCAATTTTCCCCCTCTTTTCAACCTTATATTTTTATTGGAAATCTATGATATGAACTGCTAGGCACACTTAAACTATAGGCAATGGGCCAACGCTCACTTAGCACCTAGCGTTTTTTTTATATAGACCCATATTTATTCTTAAATAATATTTTAAATCAATGTTTTTTTTTGATTTTTCAATTTTGTAAGAAGGTTGTAGAGATGCTATTTTATTTAGGTAAATATAAATTACACTATTAACAATTTATCAGAAGATGAGAATATATTACATTTTTCATTGAACAGGCCCTCTAGGGCAGAACTTTTAATGACGAACTTACTATATAATATTTCAGTATACTATTCTAGTTCAGTTTGTTTGTTGGATATACCTAATTACTATGCAGCTTAGTTACTCCAGAGCTCTGACATCCCTATTGTATTGTCCACAAATTTTCACAGGCATAAAGTGCCATTATTTCTTTCAATTTTGGCAGATGAATACAACGTTTCATATCAACCCACAATCATATTCCTACCAACTACAGCAGAGAAATGGAACCATTGAAACTTTCATTCATTTAATTATTCTCAGCACCCTATTTCTGTTGTATCATTTATTGAAAGGTAATTATTTTATCTTGTCGGGGTCATGTACCCTGGATACCTAAGGCCTTAAGATTACCGCGGAAGCCCAGCAAGGATCGAGGTCCATGGGCCGAAACCAAGACCTACCAGAAATTTCATCAAGGGAGGGCCCAACGAAGGGTCGGAATCACTCCAAGGGCCAGCCCCACCATCCGAGGGTCGGGATCTAGCTGACAACAGGGCCCATCCAGACGATGGGCGGGAACCGCCTCACGCGTCCGACCTCAGGGTCGGCCACCGCCTCAACGGCCAGTCCATGGTGGGCGCAGAGATTTTTGACATTTTGCGCCAGAAAGTAAAGTAGCCCTGCGAAGAGGTAAAGCAAGCCAACAGAGAGAAAAGCGGTTCAACGGGTGGTAAACCAAACAGTGAAGCAACCTGTCCCCTAGCGCTGGACAAAAGACGATCGAAGGACAACGACAAGTTGCTCCGGCGCCAGCGAGCGCCAGAGGATCAACCTCGCAGAAGACCGCGGCCCCACACATCAGGGGGCCGTCCAGTTTCATAGACACCAAGCCTTGTAACCTAGGGCCAACCCCTATATAAAGGGGTACCGGGGGTCTTAGACGACAGATTTCAACAAGTTAGTAAACAAACATCACATACGCGTGCTAGGGTTCTTGCTCGAGCTAGAGTCCTTCTGCCATTGTAACCTAGTTACGAGCTTATACGATCCACTCATCTCTGGACGTAGGGTATTAAACCTCCATGGTGGCTCGAACTAGGTTAAACTTTGGGTCTCTCATAGACTAGGCCATCTCGACATGAAAAGCGCACCCAATCTCTCTCCAAATACGTAATTTTACTGTGTCAATGGTCAGAACACTGACAGTTGGCACGCCAGGTAGGGGATTTTTTGTAATGCGTTTTTGCTTTGCTTTGTCAATGGCTTTAATTTTTGCCTTGGTGGGAGAGACTTCGATCTCTCACCTTCATTTTGGGAGTTTCACGGTGGCCGTCACTCGTGACGTTCGATCGTGGCGCATCCCTATCTTCACCGCCGGCCAGGCCTTCCGCTTTGGAAGCCTGAACTTCGTTGCCGACCAAGGCGGCGAGCTTCATCTGCAGGCCCCATGCAAGAAGTGTGCAGCCCGCCACCGTCGAGCTAACATGGTGCTGGGACACAACCCGGCACAGGAGTGCTTCATGCTGCAAGTTCCTAAGACCGCGGAGGAAACACCTCTTGGCAAGACTCCGGACGGCGACACCTCTCCACGTCATCAGGAGCTCTCCATCGTCGAACAGGTCCTCCGGCGCAAAGCTGTTGTTGTCGGGGCAGATATTTCGGGCAAGGAAGCTGCTGCGATGAGCGGTGGCGCCTAAGCCCGAGTGTGGTCCACCTATCAACTGATTATGGACTGCGGCACGCCCATCTTCAACAGCCGGACCGAGAATCTGGCGGCAGCAGCCTACGTCCTCAATGAATCTGCTACCCCCGACAATCCTATGCTCAAAGAAACCTACGATCGTCTATGCGTCTTCCTCCACGGTGCGCTTCAACAACCAGAACCATCGCTCTGGCTGCAGTGGTCCGAGGTTCGCATCAACCAGCGACTGCGCGATGACCAATGAAACTCGGCCCGTGGGAACCATGGCGGTCGAACTCAGGTACGAGACCCTCTACCACTCCCTGGGTCCATCCGTCAGCGTCTTGGGCTGTCGGGCAACACCGCGACGTGCGCCACAGCATCGACGCCAGAAGGTAGGCCAGGAGTAAGCGCTACGCCGATTCTAGGCGGGAATGAACTCCCAACTGCTGTGACCGACGGCACAACTACGGCCACCCCTGAAGCCCTAGTCCTGACGAGGTCAGGCCCCGGGCATTCGGGACGCAGATCCGAAGAGCAAGGTTTCTGCAAAGATTCCGCGCCCCATTAACATCATCAAGTATTCCGGTGAGACCAATCTGACCCACTGGTTCGAAGACTATTGTCTCGCCTACAGAGCTGGGGGTGCAGACGACATGTTCGCCTTCGAATACCTGCCACTCTTCTTGTGTGACTCGGCCAGAGGGTGGCTCGAGCATCTTCTTGAGGGTTGCGTCCGCGACTGGTCTGACC
The DNA here is from genome assembly GCA_001602315.1 of Zoysia pacifica. Lineage (NCBI taxonomy): Eukaryota > Viridiplantae > Streptophyta > Magnoliopsida > Poales > Poaceae > Zoysia > Zoysia pacifica. The sequence continues at coordinate 50,122 of BCLH01000898.1, forward strand.
TCTGGGGCATTTTTGTCAGCAACTTTCAAAGGACCTATACTCGGCTAGGTAACTCCTGGGATCTTCAAAACTGCAAGCTGAAGTCAGGCGAGTCGCTCTGGGACTACATCCAACGCTTCTCGAACAAACGCAATGAGCTGCCCGACGTGAGCGATGTCGATGTCATCAACGCCTTTACCTGCGGCATAACCTCCAAGGCTCTCGTCCACAAGCTGGGGTGTAAGAACCCATGGACGGCCCGCGACCTCCTCGACATTGCCACCATTTTCGCACAGGGGAGGAGGCCGTCCAAGCCAACTTCGATGGAGATCAAGGCAAGGACAAGGAGAAGTTCAAGCCTGACTGCAAGTTCGACTATCGCTCCTACCGGTGCTCTGACCGTCGCGACGACTGGTTTGGGAGCGGCTCGAGCAGCAAGAGACCCAAAAAGAGTCGGCAGCATAACGACGAGTTCGTGGGCGTCACGGAGAGACAGCCCAGACCCCAAGCAAGGAAGCATGCTGACCACAACAACCACTTCGAGAAGCTGCTCGACAAGCCCTGCACCAATCACTCGACCCCCGTCAAGCACACACTCTGAGACTGCCAACATGATGAAGCAGTTCTTCGGAAGTAACTTTCATCCCAACTCTTGTTAACCTCAACATCCCGACCCTCCTGCGAAGGACGCCTTAGGCGATGCCGACACAGTCTTTCCCAAGCCGGAGGACTGCCTGATGATCTTCAGTGGGCCGGTAGCTTACGAGTCTCGGTGTCACCTGAAGCAGACATGGCGAGAGGTCAACATCGTCGACTCTGCTGTCTCGACCTACCTCAAGTGGTCGGAGGCTCCCATCACCTTCGACAGGTCCGACAGCCCCGACCACGTGCCTCAGCCGAGGCACCTTCCTCTGGTGCTCGACCTGATCATCGGCACCACACGCCTCACCAAAGTCTTCATAGACAGCGGCAACGCCCTCAACATCCTCTACATCGACACCTTCAAGGCTTTGAAGCTCTCAGAGTCCAACCTCCGCCCGAGTCACGCTCCCTTTCACGGAGTCATCCCCGAGGGTAGGGCAGTGCCCCTAGGCCAGATCACTCTCTCGGTCACTTTCGGCTTCAAGACTGAGAAGCTCTTAACCTGTCTAAGAACTTCTGGACTACTGCAGAAACCTCTGAACTGTCGCTGACCTCTGTCCTGATCCACTGTCCAACTGTCACTAGACCACATAGGAATAGAGTATACGTTGTAAGCACAAAGGTTGAGCGACTCATAAAGAAGTCCTAGCGGTGAAATCAAGGACCCATCACAAATCATTTAAAGCAAATAGGCACAATGATGATATCGACAGACTAATGCCATCCAAATTGCGACTCTAGCGACAGAAGACTCAATGTCATTCTAAAATATGGAAGAGATGATCTCAATATGGCACTAAGTACGGAAATTTATCAACTAATCACGTTAATTGACAATAAAAAGTGAGACCTTTAAGCAACTATACCAATTTTCGTAATTAATTAACAAACAAGGCATGCGGAGCATTTTCGATGAAATAAAAGTGATATAACTCAATACCCAGGGGAATAGAGCCGGAATCCGCCAAAGAACTCATCGAAAACACGTCCGATCGTGAAGAAACAAAACCCCACCGAGGGTTTTAGAGCTTTAGAAAACTCAGACGACAAGGCTGTGAGCACAACGAGCAAATGGGTGGCACGCACTAGTGAGGGGTAGTGCGAACCTTGGCAGTGGCAAGGCAGCGCGGCGGCGGAGCAAGGGCGGCGGCGCTGCTAGGGCAGAAGTGCGGTCGCGTGTGCGAGCATTGTGAAGAGGAGGCGCGCGGCGGCAAGGATGGCACAGCGCCGCTGGCACTGGTGGTGGCTGGAGGTGGGCGGCGCAAGGGCGCGGTGAGCGGCGGCGCCAATCGGACAGCGGGCGACGGCGACGACGACAATGGTCGGCTCGGCTCGAAAGGATCGCATGTTGGAATGGAAAGAAATCCACGTGCGAATATGTTAAGGATAAATCAACGACCGAGATTAAATGAATCAAAAATGGATGGCCGAGATTTTGCCGATCGACATGGTCACCGGACAGTCCGGTCCCCTGTGTTTGTCCGGTGACTCCAAAATGCTGGACCGTCCGGTGTCTGTCAAGAGCCGATTCTAGAGAAGCAATCGCTTCATCTTCCAATCACCTGACTGTTCGGTGAACCAGATGGAATGTTTGTTGACTATCTGAATCTGTAGGTCACTCAGTTCAAAAGATACAATCACCGGACTGTCCAATGAAGGCGCCGAACTGTCCGGTGAACTCAAAGAATTGCAGAACCAAAGGATTCTTTCTAGATTTCAAGTGTCCTCACCAAAGAACCAAATAAACACCACACTTGTCTAGAAAGTGAACTCTCAAACACTTCTTTGCAAATAGAGAACTCCCGAAGAGTTTAGCATTTTCGTAAATCGTAATTAAGATCGAGTGATAAAAACCAAAGCGAGAAGGAGGCTCTAAAAAGGATGAACCCTTGTTCATGATCCACGTAAATAGATGTTAGAGACCATTAAGCGCGAGGTTCAATGGGCATGAAGCTTAACAATTGCTTTGGTTACTCTTTGTGGAGTATGTGACTCTATATGAACAATGTAGTCACTTTCTTCATAGAGTAACATGCCTCCTCCGTGGTTCCTATACGCAATGCATGCAAACAAGCTAGCTAATACAAGAGAATTTAAAGCATGCCATGTAGATGCTAGCAATTAAGGACATTGCATAAAGAAACCTATCCGGTGCTAAGTTTGACCCATCTCAAACTTATTCACCATATACCCGGCGCTTTGCCTTGAGATAGCTAAACCACCTTCTCAAGCTCTTCCCCCATGCATATAGATATCTCAAGGTGGTTAGGCACCGATTTATTTTTTTTCTTTTATCTTTTTATACATGATGCATGATAGTGCAAACATCTAGTCCACGGAGGAGTCTTAACTAACATGCAAGACAAGAAAAGAAGCCTACTCTACTATGTACAAGAATAACCTCTTTGAAGAGTAGATTGACGTTATATCTCGATCAACATGTGGTGGACTTCAAGATTTTCAATTCACTTCATGGTCCACCACCTAGGCCCCTTCACTTCTTTTTGGGAACCCAAGAGAGTTTAGGCTTTCTCTCTCGGTCCACGATCACCTTGGGGACCCATATCTTCTTGATTGTCTTCTTATCATTTGGCGGTCCGAGCGGCTTGGCCTTCACTTTTCTATCTTTATCCCTAAAAAGCTTGTAGTACACATCCTCATGGAAAAGGTTAGCGTTAGGCATAATCTTAGGTACGCTCACCTTGGGATAATCCTTGGAGCGGTGACCATCAAGGCGACACTTCTCACAATAGTAGTCATCCACCATGAGCGGGACTATCGATTCGAAGATCTTATCTTGGTTGCCAATGATGTTGGCAGAGGAAGGATATGATCCTAAGCACTTGTGATTGTTGTTGTTGATAAGGTTCTTGCTTAAGATTTCCTTTTAAATTTGCCTTCCTCTAGTGAGCAGCTCGAATGCATTCATCACGGCCTCTCTCTCCTCTTTAAGCTTCGTGTATTCCTTTAAAATAGATGGCTCAAGAGTAGTACTCTCATTGGAGAGAGTTAGATCATAAGAAGTATAAGCTTCATTTGAATGCTTAGGAGAGTTAAAGAAAGATCCAAGATGAAGAGTGTAACACTTCGTGTTTAGAATAAAAGAGAAATGTTATTCAAATTGAAAAGTTTTGGAATCGAGCTCTAAAGCAATTAAAACGATTCAAACCAATTCTCAAATGCAATTAAAAATCAAATTTTAATTGTGAAGAATATGTGAAGAAAAATTTTCTCTTGAAGGGACTTGCAAATAATTGAATTTTTGAAATTTTTGTAAAAGTTTATTCAAAATTTAAAAGAACCAAATGAATTTTTGTCCAAATGATTTCCTGTCTTCAAAATTTTATAGAATAAAATGTATTTCGATTTTGAACTTGGGCCCAAAATAAAAATTGTTCCTCTCAAAAAGTTCTAGCTCTCTACAAAATTTCATAATTTGTAGAACTAGGGAAGTTTGAATTTCAAAGCAAAACAACGAGCAGCGCAGAAAATAAAAAATTTCAGGAAAAAAATACAGCTGGGCCCCTCGTGTCAGCAGCACTGGTGCTTCTTCTCCTACCTCTGGCTGCGATGAAGCCGTGCAGGTGGCCAGCTCCGTGTGCCCCTCGCCTGCATGCTCGCCACGGAGCCAGGGACGTGTCCCTCCCTTCAATGCGCTCCATCAACCCCTCTCCCGGCCGGTGCCTTCACTCTCAGTCTCTCTCCTGACGCGCTCCCTCTCTCTCTCAGCCATCTGCGTAGAGGGCCCCAACAGCGCCAGATCCGGCCCCGTTCCTTGACCAGGAGCTGCTCCCGTCCTTGCTTGTTCCCCCTAGAACCTTGTTTCGCCACTCCTCGCGCAGATATAGCCAGTTTTGAGTTTTTCCCCAAATCAAGCTTTTGGAACAGGCTGCTGCAGTTCTTCGAAATTCGTCGTGGCCGGTGAGCTTCGTCGTGTTTCCTTTCATCTCCGACCCTCACACCCTGTAGATCGTCTCGTGGAACCTTCAATCGACCGATTTGTTGAACCTTTGCGCAGGAATTTGGAGTTTCGACCACCGCCGGCCGCCGGAACGCCCCACCTCACCATTGCGCCGCACCATCCGGCCTCCCTCGTCGAGTACCGTACACGTGCCAGGCCTTTCCCAGCTTCGGTGAAGCTTTTCGCCCTGGTTTCATTGACCCTCGTCGCCTGTACCGAGTACTCCGCGTCACCGACCGTCGGTCCGAGCACACCGTCGCCGCCGGCCTGTTTCCGGTGAGCACCTCACTCCGGAGCCCCTCCCACTGTTCTCTCCTGGGCGCACGGATTATTTTAGTGCTGAATACTTTGTGCCTGGCCACCGGCATCACCTCACCGGCGAGCGCCGCCGCCGCACCGGCCACCATGGCCATGGCCGGCTGCTCGCGCAAGCTAGCCCGGGATCCTCTGTGCCGCCGCAAATCCCGTGTGGCCATATGTGTGGCCACCGTGGGGCCTTATTTGCATTTGGGCCGTTTCCAGGTGGGCTAGTTCCCCCGTGGCCCATGGAGTGACCAGGCCCAGCCGGCTGGTTTAGTTTTTATTTTTTTGAATTAATTTATTTAAATGTCAGAAAATGCTTTCAAGTTGTAAAACTCGTAGAAAATTCATCCTAACTCGGAAAATTGTAAAAAAAATTTTTAGATCCTCTCAACTAGAAATTTATTCGGAAGCGATTTTTTTTATTTTATGCACGAAAATAATTTTATTAATTTAGATCACAAAATAATTTGTTAATGCATTATCATTATTCCTTGGCATGATAAATTCTTGAAAAATTTACTTTTCTGTTTATTTAGTCAAACTTTATTGTTTTGCAAAGTTTCATATTTATTTTCATCTAAAATAACTTTGTAAATTATTTATTTTTTTAAATGATTTTTAATTCATTATAAATTCATTTGATTTTAATAAATTCTGAAAATTTGTCAAAAAATAGTTTATAACCTCTCAGGTGTTATAGAAAATTTAAATTATACTTTTAGTTTTTAAAAATCATTTAAAGGAATTCTATAACCATGTCTTTAAAAATAAGAAACTAGTTCCATGACATGTGCATACTCTGGCTTATGCATATTGTTTCGTGTTAGGAGCCGAGCTAACTGAGGAGGAGTTCGGCGACGTTCCGTTCGCCGAGGAAACTAACTGTGAGCAAAGCCTAGGCAAGCCCCGATGCATTAATTTTGTTTTAATATTTTCTTTTTATCACTATGTATGGGTAGTGCTGTACTGTTCATTAGGTTTTTAGGAGTTGATTGCAACCCTAGATTGCATGATAGATACCTGGTTACCTATGTTAAGTGTCTTTGGCACAGGAAACTCGATATAGAGCTATGCTATAAGTCGTAGTTAACAGTAGAAGTCGAGTGGTTACCTCACACGTCGCGATTGTGTAGGGCCCTTTTGCTTGGGACGGTGGTCGCGGACCGACATGGCAGTAGTCTTGTGAAAGGTTGCCGCGTACGACTTCCAGTAAGTGCGTATGTGTCGTGTAATCAGGTTTCTCCAGCTGGATGTAAATCGATTATAATCACTGCCCCTCACAGTAACGAATACCACTTGTCTCAGTGCATTGCATCGTAGTTATGAACTGGAACAAGAGTGAAATCGAAAAGCATTATGGTTTGTTGGATATATGATTATTATAAATTGTTTGACAACCATGATTGTGGTAGTTGAAAGTGCAAACTAAATTTATATTCTCCTACACTTAATCTGCTGTTAAAACATGAAAGTAAGGATCCACTTTAGCGCTAGTTTTTGCAAACAGCTATCCCATGTGAGTCGGCTTTATCATATCCTTGGAGTCGATTGTAGTTTGCCATGTTGACGGATAAGACTTGCTGAGTATTTAGATGCTCAGGGAGTAGCTCTCTGTTATTTTTGTGTGCAGGTTCCCTCTCTCCCTTCTCCGAACCAATTTACAGGAGCGACCCTCAAGGTAGCTATGTCCATTGGGAGCCCTGTTCGCCGTGCTGAGTTGTTGTGTGCTGTAGAAGAGGCATCGTATGGGCTCGATGTCATCTTATGCTTAGTATCTAGGAGACCCTAGTAGTCTTTCAAATAAGATGATCGCTTCCACGCTTTTAAAATTCTTTATTTTATAAACTTAAATAATAGTTTGTATTATATTTTATCGTACTTGAGTTGTACTGTTGGTCCTCGCTTCGCCGATTGACACCCAATAAGATCCTGTGATCGATGGATCATCTCTTTTGTGGGGCGGTCTGTCACAAAGAGCTTCATAGGAGCACACCAATGCCTCATGCTTCTCACTTAGGTCTACGTGCTTCTTTTTTAAAACCTTATAAGACTCACGTAGAACACCATGAGAATGCTTAAGAGCATTGAGCTCCCCCTCAAGCTCTCGAACTCGAAATACCGCTACTTCTTGCTCCTTGGTCACCACCTCGATCTTCTTGGTCTTCTTGATGATGATCTTGTTGGCATTCTCAAGGAAGAGGATTAGATCACTGTAGCTCAATCTATCATCTTTATCATCATAGTCCTCCTATTCTTGTTCAAGATCATCGTCCTCATCCATATAGCCCTCACAACTTCAGGCCATTAAGCAAAGTGGAGGTGGTGGTAGCTCATTGGTGGAACTTCATGGCGATACCCGCGAGCTCTTCTTCACTAGAAGATGAAGAGTCTGAATCATCATCATCAGTGAGACACCCACAACAATGTAAGCTTTGTGCGGGGACTTCTTCTCCTTGCCCTTGCTCTTCTCCTTGCCGAAGAACTTCTTCTTGAACTTCCTCTTGGGCTTGCATTCTTCGTCTTCGCTCTCACTTGATGCTTCTTTTTTGCTCTCTTTCTTGGGCTTAGGACACTTCTTTGTAAAATGGCCTTTCTTGCCACAATTGAAGCACCCGGAGTTCCTCTTGGAAGATGAGGGTCTTTCCTTGCGAAATGGCTTCTTCATCAAGAGCACAAGGTCCTCATTGTCACTTTCCTCATCCTCATCTTCCTCCACCTTCTTCTTGCTGTTGTTCTTGCCATTGAGAGATTATTCAACTTGAAGGGCAAGATTCTTGGGTAATTGAGTGTCGATGGAGGTGCCCAACATATATCCCTCATAGGCCGTGAGCTTGCCGAGCATAACGTCAACGAAGAGAGTAGCCAAGTTGGCTTAGAAGAGACACATGATGATGGAGTTGTTGCTTGGCGGCAACATCCTCAAAAGCTTTCTCATGATCTTAATATCATCAATTTTGTTTTTGAGGCCCAAGGCGTTGATCTCCTCCACCACTACATGCAAGCGAGAATAAACATCATTAGCTTTTTCATGTGGTAACATAGTGTTGGAATCATATTTGTTCTTGAGAACGTAATAATGCTCTTCTTTGACCTCGGAGTAGCCCTCATGAATATTTTGCAATTGCATCTTTCATGCGCGGTAGATGACGCATTGATCCTAAAGAATACATTTTTTGATATACATCCATACATGGCATTCTTGGCCTTTGCATTGAATTTAATGAAAGTAGGATCAAGTTTCTCATTATCGTTCATAGCATTTTTAGTCACATACCACGCTTTCCTGTCGATTGACTCTAGGTAGGCTTGCATGTGAGCCTTCCAATACGCGTAATCGTCCCTATTGAATACGGGTGGAGTCTCCATCCCGTTCGGCATCCTTACTCAAGGCGGTGAAGCTAAAAAATGAGCACTTGGCTCTGATACCACTTATAAGGATCAAAGACACCGAGAAGGGAGGTTGAATCGGTGGACTTATAGACTAATTTAACTACAAACTTAAATTATAAGACTCGATCGCAACGGAAGCAAGCCTAAGCAATTCTAATAGGCCAAAACCGCTAACAATGCTAGTGAAAAATAATGACAACAAGCAAGTACTAGCACGATAGCCATCAAGAGGAATCAAAGAACAACTACCACACTTCTCAACGGTAAGTAAATGCGGTAAGTAAAGAGGATGTGATAGAGAATGCTTAGTGATTTTTTAGTCTTGAAAGGTAGGTGCCTTTCACTAATCCTCATTGAACCACTACTGTCGGAGTCTTGGTTCCTCCCGTCGTTCCTAGAACAATGCTTACAAGGGTACGCTTCACTCTCGGAGTGAAGTCACTGGCGGCCCGGCTGTCACACACAATACTCAAGCGCTAGAGCAAGCATCCAAGCCTCGGGCGCTCTCTCTTGGTGTCCCTTTTGAGCGGCGGATTCGAAATCGCGTACAAACTTGGCGATGTCTTTCACAATTTCCTCGAAAACTTGATCACCAACTCCTAGCCGGTCTAGGCTGCCCACACCAAGAGTAATAGGCAAATATCACGCCTCTCAAGCCCTACAAGCTCTAGAAGTGTATGAATGCTCCCTATCACTCTTACTAAGCACCAAAGATCTTCAATCTTGCAATGTGCTCTCTTGATGAGGTCACTTGGCCTCTCACAAGTTTTCTCTAGCTTCCCAAACCGCAGGCACACTGAAAAATGTAACCTTCCATGGTTTAAATAGGCTCCAAACCAAGAAACAACCGTTGTGACGTGATGTCATAAAGCTCATTGCATTATGCAATCACCAAACTGTCCGTGACTGGGCCACCGGACTGTTCGGTGATCCTTCCTCCTCTTGGGCCAGAGAAACACTCTCTCTGGAATTCATTCTGTAGGAGACCAGACTGTTCGGTGCATACATTCAACGGACTGTACGGTGACTTTCACTTTTGGACTCCCAGAGACATCTTCTCTGAACTTCGGCTTCGACCTCACCGGACTGTCCGGTGACTGTCACACCAAACTGTTCGGTGTCTTCTCTGCAGCAACTCTAGAGAGCACCTCTCTATAGACTCCAAAGTCCTGGCTCACTGGACTGTTTGGTGACCTCACCGGACTGTCCGATGACTGCTTCTTCGACTAAACTTGATCTTGGGTCTTCGACTTCGTTTCCTCTACCATCTTCAGTGCTTTCTGAGAATCTAAAGAGCATTCACACCCTCTAACACTTGTATGACAGGAGACAAATGATCTTACCCTTTTAATAGTACCGACATTTCTATAGACTCTCTAGTTAGTCCTTAGCTTTGGTCCTCCGACGTCCGAAAACTCCTCTTCTAGGGATTGTCCTTGTCATCCACCGAGGAAGCCCACCATGTTGATGTAGAAATAGCGGAGTGGTATCTACAATCACAACCATTACTTATGGTGTTTATTCAATCATCAAAATCAATTCATACCTTTTAGAGGACTTCAAAGGTCATAAAAGGAACAGCCAGCCACCACAAGTTGTCACCCCTAGGAGGGGTCGTATGTAATCAAGCGAGTTTTAAGGCCCGACGCCTACAAGCTGATGATCGAGAGCGGCAGGGAGCTAGCCAGTGCTTGGAACATCGAGAACCTGCGTCGATTCTATGCATAATAAAATCAGCTAAGTTTTTTGTGCATCTCTCATTTTCTTTACTGTTTTGGATGGTGAAGCGCAGCCGACCCAGCCGCCCTTTGCCGCCCTGGGGCTAGTCTCAGTGTCCCCACTCTGCCTTTCGCTCTCAGGTCCCTTGCCTCGGTTTTTGGTTCTAAGGCTCCGTGCCTTAGTCTCTCGCTTTTAAGGCTCTATGCCTCTTTTCGTTTCCTCGGCGCCGACCCTCGACCTGCTCCGAGCTTCGCGGGTGACCCTAAGATGTGCTAAGTAAACCGCAAGCACTCTCGTTTAAGTTTTTCTCGCGGCTAGCGATTGATGACCTGAAGTTAGTGACGCTCTACGGCTGTATCGAGCCCGACACTCGAGCGTACGAGCTATACCCAACCCACTCGCCTGATCAACGCCCAGAACTCAAAAAATGCTAAGTGCGACGCATTCACAAAAGCACAGAAAAGGGCTGGAAACTTATTTACAATACAGAGTTCATTGTAGAATTCATTACAGAAGCTCGAAAGACAAAAAGCCCTAATCTCTATGGAGCTTGGTGCCGAGGAGGGAGGTACCCGAGCCGCTCCCTCAGGAAGTGGCGCGTACAGAACGGCTCGCAGAGTCGACGCACCCATGGCTGAGCATGGGATGTCAACTCATCAATGCGATCATCGGAAACATCCGTGGCGTAGCCTTCGGCAACGCGTGCCAAGTCTATCTCCGGGTGGTGTGACGCCAACTACGCCAACGCCAACGTGCCGCCGTCCTCCAAGGCGCCGACCACCACCGAACCGATAAGCCCGGGCATCTATTCCAGCACTCGGCCCGCATGCTCCGATGAGAGGGTGCTCTCGTTGACGTCGGTGAAAACCTGCCGGAGCAAGGATTGGACCTGCCTTCGCAGCCTCCTGAACCCGCTGACTGCGGCTGCAACAAACAAAACTGTTGAGAACTCACTTCTACGACCCTATTTCAACAGAGCAAGGTAAAAGGTACTAACTGTCGTGCTCCTTCTAGGCCGCCTTGGTTTCGGCCTTAGAGTCGGGCAGCTCCTGCTGGAGCAGCGCGGTCATCTGCTTGGATGTCCCCCGAGCGCTCCTCAGGGAGTCCACGGCAGACTGTCTCAACTCCGACAGCTCCGTGGATAGCCTGGCAACCTCCTCCTCGGCTATAAGACTCTCCATGTCCACGGCATCCCGGCTCTCAAAGGCCCGACGACAGTCTTCCTCGGCTAGGGCGCGGGCGTTCTCAGCAGCTTCGGCTCTGCCTTCAGCTCCAAGCTTCAAGTCCCGGAGAGTTAGCATCTCCAAGGACTGCCGGTTCAATTGCAGCTGAAGTCCTGCACAAGCAACAGAGTCACAAACGACACTCTGACCACCAAGCCCCAAAGGTATGAGAAGCGAATACTTACGGGTGGCCTGGTGCTTAGCATCAGGAAGTTCGGCTGAGATCTTGTTCTTTGCAGCGCGCTCCCAGGCGACCTCCCTCTGCGCCTCCTGGGCCTCCTCGAATGAAACCTTGCTGGCCTGCCAGGAGGAGTCGAGCTGGCCATGAAGCTTGGTCACCTCCCTCTGCGAGGCGTCACGGTCGGCTTAGACCCGCTCAACCTCCTGGTGCAGGGCCTCTACCTCGGCCTGCAGAGGGTTCTGCAGCGGATGGCCCACTGCCCAGAGAAGGGACTCCTGCAGCAAACAAGCAATGAGGACCAAAACAAATGAATGGTTAGTACCCAAAAGCAAAAAGTACTACAACTCAACCAGCAGCGATGCAGGTCAGGGTCGTCAAGGAGCCCTTGACACTCGTACACCTCGTTGATGACCCTGTCAAGGCCGGCGCTGGCGGAGTCGATGAACTGGCTAATTTCGAACATCCGGTCATCATAGAACTCGCGTGCACCACCTGACTCCCAGAGGGGAGATCACTCTCCTCATGGCCCCGCGACACCGAAGGCCGGAGGTCGACAGCCGAGATTGTCGACGCCGCGGCCGTCCAAGCCGCCGCCACCTGTTCGTCGTCTCCCCAGGGGTCCCCTGCTCCGCCAGTCAGAGCAGCTTCGGTCACCGCCAGCCTTCCGGATTCTTCGGCTGCGACGGTCGCAGCCGCTTCTTCCTTCCTTTCAGCTGCAGGGACCGGCGCCTTTGAACCCTCGGTGGCGCCTGTCTCTATCGGCTCCATCTGCTCCTCAACTACAGGCGGAGATGGCTCCTTCAGACCCTCGCAGACGACCACCAGGGTGGGTCCCCCGCCTCCGTTGGCGCGGCGTCTGGGGTCGTATCCATCGGCTCCCTGACCACAAGGGCCTGCTCCGGCTCCGCCTGTCCTCCAGAGGCAGCAATCGGGATTGGTGCCTGCTTGCCTTCCTCGACCGCCTGGCCGTCGTCATTGGCCCCCTCAACGGCCATCGCCGGGGAAGGCAACCTTTCTTCTTCAACCACCGTCTCCTCCTCGCCTTCAGCGCCAGCATCTGGAGGCAGCGGCAGTGTAACTTCAACGTCCGTCAGCACGTCTACCGGCGGGTCTATCGCTTGAACAGGCGGAGGCAGCGACGAAGCCTCTCCATCACCCGACGCATCAGCCAACGGGCCCTGGATTGGTATCGAGAGGGATAACTTCGTAGAACCCGTCAGCACGGACTCCCCTGTGTCGAGTGCCGGCTCGCTCCCGGACGCGGACGCAGACTCGGAGGCAGCGACAGCAGCAGTGGCGGTGGCAGCAAGTGTTGTTGAAGCCCTGCCAAACCGGACAGATAAGTGCTAAATCTTGTCAGAAGTCGCCGGAGATCAACTGTTCTGATCGTCGCCGGCGAGCTCTGTCAACGCACGCGAAACACACTAGAACTCAAGCGAATTGGTGCAGCCAATGGCTCTGCTAATGAGACCGTTTATTCTCTTATTTATAAAAGTAATCACGACTCCTTTTACTTGGCCGTGAAGCTGCGACATGCCCGGATCAGCATGCCGCCCTGGGCGCCATGATCCTAACAACCTGGACCACGACGCACGGTACAAACGGACTCGCGCTCAAGGCGCTACAGACTCGGACAACAACGTCTGGAAGACAACGGACTACAGACTACAGCACAAGTTTATTAGCTAACAAATCTCCCCTTAAACCTTGTGCCTCTAGATCAAGTCTACGACTCCAATCTTCTCTCGCATCTCCTGAAACTTGATGCGCGCCAGGGGCTTTGTTAAGATATCTGCTAATTGCTCTTCAGTCCACACAAACTCAAGCCCAATTCTTCCTTCTGCTGCACATTCACGAACAAAATGATAACGAATTCGAATGTGCTTACTGCGGCCGTGGTGAACTGGATTCTTGACTAGGTCAATTGCAGCTTTGTTGTCGATCCTCAGCACAGGAGGCTTGATTGAAGTGCCAATGATTTCAGTCAGCAACCCGGCTAGCCACACTGCTTGACAGGTCCCCACTGATGATGCCATATATTCTGCCTCACAAGACGACAATGCTACAGACTTTTGTTTCTGTGATTGCCATGTGATTGGGCTCGCTCCTAAGAAGAACAAAACTCCTGAGGTGCTACGACTGTCGTCAACATCACCTCCAAGATCACTATCAGTATACCCAACAAGCTGCAGTCCATCAGCGTTGCCCTTCCTGAATATTACCCCAAAACTCCTTGTTCCTGCTATATATCGCAGAATATGCTTCACTGCTACTTGGTGATCCTCCCGGGGTTCTGCCATGAATCTACTCACAAAGCTCACAGAATAAGCCAAGTTTGGTCGGGTATGGATCAAATACCTCAGGGCGCCTATGATACTGCAATAGTCTGATGCTTCAACAAGCTTCTCAGTACTTGACTTGGACAATTTCAGTCTGGCTTCCATGGGTGCAGCACATGGGTTGCAATCAGCCATCCCTACTTTCTCCAGTAGACACTGTGCATAAGCAGTTTGGCGAATTGAGATTCCATCATCATCCTGTCGAACCTCAATTCCCAAATAATATGAAAGAAGCCCAAGATCACTCATACGAAATCTCTGGAGCATCTCTTCCTTGAACTTGACGATGTCACTGTCCAGGGCGCCTGCAATGAGCAAATCGTCCACATACACGCCTATCACCAGTGGCCTATTTGATGTGCGCCTGGTGTATACAGCATGTTCATGGTCGCTGCAAGTGAAACCCAGTTCACAGAGAGAGATGTGCAATTTTGCATACCAGGCCTATGGCGCTTGTCGAAGACCATACAGTGCCTTCTTCAGTTTCAACACCTGATGCTCCTTACCGATGACAAACCCTGGTGGTTGGCAAACATAGACTTCAATTAATTCTCCATTCAGGAAGGCAGATTTCACATCCATATGATGGACTTGCCATCCTTCATGCGCAGCCACAGCAAGAATCAATCTTACTGACTCCATCCTTGCTACAGGTGCAAACACCTCTTCAAAGTCTACTCCCTGCCTCTGCACAAATCCCTTCGCAACTAATCGAGCTTTGTGTTTAACAACTCGACCATGCTCATCCTTCTTCGCCTTGTACACCCATTTCAGTCCTATAGCTCTCTGTCCAGGAGGTAACTCAACTGCCTCCCAAGTGTGATTTTCTTGTATTGACTTCAGCTCTTCTTGCATTGCAGAATACCAGTTGGGGTCTTGTTCTGCTTCAGCCAGAGAAGATGGCTCCTCTGCACTGACCACAAGCAGCTCCTCACTTAATTCCCTTAATTCCCTTTGTGGTCTCCCTGGGACAGCAGCAGGTCCCAGCACCTCATCAACCATCCTGAACCTGAGAATGGCATCATCATGATCTGCATCAAGATCTGGTTCAGCACTAGGTGGTGACACTATCTCCACTGTAACAGGTGATGGCTGTCTTGGAACTGGTGATGGTGTTTCTGTAGGTGATGGTGGCCCCTGTGCACTTTGCTCACTTGGCATTTCTGACTCATTCACTGATTGTGTGAAGTACTCTATGACAAAGGGGTCAGCATCAAGTTCTCCTTGAGCACCTGTCTGATCTCCCCAATCCCATTGAGCCAACTCATCAAACACCACATCTCTTGTAATATGAACCTTCTGTGTCTTTGGATCATATGCACGGTATGCCTTGAAACCCGGTTGGTAACCTACAAAAATCATCTTCGTACCTCAATCTTCTAGCTTCTTGAGGTGGGGTACTGTATTTTTCACATACACAATACATCCAAAAGTTCGAAGATGACTGACAGCAGGCTTCTTACCGAACCAGGCCTCGAAAGGAGTCATGTTGGAGACACTCTTCGTTGGAGATCTGTTCAGCAGGTAGACAGCCATGGACACTGCCTCACCCCAGAAATACCCTGGCAATCCTTTGGCTTTCATCATGCTTCTAGCTGCAGCTACAACCGATTGATTTCTGCGCTCGACAACCCCATTCTGCTGAGGGGAGTAGGGCGCTGTCAAGTGCCGCTGCACCCCAGATTCTGCACAGTGCTTAGCGAAAGAGGTTGAAGTGAATTCTCCTCCTCGATCAGTTCGCAAGCACCTCATCTTCCTCCCTGAGATAGCTTCAGCTTCTGCCTGAACAATCTGAACTGCCTCCAGTGCACTACTCTTCGCAGAAATCAATTGAATCCACATATATCTACTCATATCATCTACAAGCAGCAGGAAATATTTCTTACCACCTGGGGTTGCTGGTGTAACTGGCCCACAGAGGTCACCATGTACAAGCTCCAAGTGCTCTTGAGCCCTACACACTGCTTGTTCTGGAAAAGGAGTCCTCCTTTGCTTCCCAGCCATACACCCCTCACAGAGTTGGTTCACCTGCACAATCTCCGGCAAGCCTCTTACCCATTCTTCTCTGGACATTTTCTTCAGCGCTGGGAAATTTAAGTGTCCCATTCGGGTGTGCCAGCGCCAAGCTTCATTCCCCTCCTGCACTGATAGGCACACAGGTTGCACATAGAGACGATTCTTACCACGCGAGATGCTTGCAACCAGCTGCTTCTCCGGATCACGGATCTTCAGGGCTCCCCCTTCTATTATGGTGCTGAACCCCAGCTCATCCAGTTGCCCGACACTGAGAATTTTGGTCTTCAACCTTGGAATGTAGTACACATCACAGAAGGCAATGTGCTCACCACCTTTACCGCCGAAGAGAACAGTGCCGCAACCTTCGATCTGCACGACCGATCCGTCAGCAAACCTCACGGTGCCATAGACGCCTGTGTCGAGTTGGGAGAAGGCGGTGCGGAACTCCGACATATGATTGGACGCCCCGGTGTCGACGACCCACCGCTCGGCACAGGCTCCCCCTTCCGCTCCAAGATTCGCCTCTGCCTTCAGTTCTTCCAGGTGTACCACGCGCGGGGCTGCCGTGGGGGCAGAGTTCACCGCCGCGAGCACAAGGCCCGCCACCGGCGCAGCCTGGGAGTCTGCCGCCGGTGCAGGCAGTGAGCTCGCCGCCGGCGCCACCTTAGGTCTTGGATCGATTTCCCCTTCACCGGCGCTCTCCGCCTCGGCTAGGAGTAATGAAGTTTCCTGCATTGCCACATGGGCTTGGGCCTCTTTCATAGCCTTGGACCGGCAGTCCCTGGCCCAATGGCCGGCCTTGCCACAGCTCCAGCAAATGTCACCCAGCGCGGCCCGGCGCGGCTCGCTTCCGCCACTGGCTCGTCCTCTTCCTCTGCCACGGCCCCTGCCGCGCCCATGGCCACGGCCGCCGTCGCTAGCTCCACCTTGCTCGCGCGATTTGAGACGCGCCATCCATTCCTCCTCCGTCAGTAGCAACTTCCCGTTCGTCGCCGCGGCAGACGGTGAGGCCGCCTTCTTCCTTTCCTCCACTGCTCGCAGTCTGCCGGTGGCTTCCTCGATAGAGACTGCGCTGAGGTCGAGCAGTGTCTCAATCGAGATTGCTACCTGTTCGAGTTGCTCAGGGACGGAGTGCAGAAGCTTCTTGACGACCTCTTTCTCGGGGACGTCCTCGCCCAGCACACGCAATTGATTTGCGATCGTGGTGAGGCGGAGCGCGAAGTCTTCAATGCTCTCACCTGGCTTGAACGAGAGATCACTGAGTTCCCGGCGAAGCTTCGCGGCGTTGGCCTCCTTTACTCGATCATTGCCGACACGCACTGTCCTGATTGCCTCCCATGCCTCCCTGGCGGTAGCTTTCACAGCAAGGCCCGCCTGCATCTCGACAGGGACGGCGCGCAGGAGTGCGGACAGTGCACTGCGATCCTCCTGGTATGTGCCGACACCGGTGCTGATCACCTGCCACAGTCCGGCCGCCTACAAGTTCACCATCATCACAAGGGACCACTCCGTGTACCCCGAGCGCGTGAGCACCGGATATGTGACGGAGCTCGCCACCCTCTCAATCACCCGCTCAACAACATTCTCCCGCCCATCTCCTCGTCAGCGAGGACGACGCGGCGGCGGAGACGGTGAGTCGCGATGACCTCTCGGCGGTGGCGAGCCTCCTCCCTGCTGGCGTGGTGCGGACATGGCTTCCCAGAAGCGCAACGGCTCTGATACCACTTGTCATAAGTCGCCGGCGAGCTCTGTCAACGCACGCGAAACACACTAGAACTCAAGCGAATTGGTGCAGCCAATGGCTCTGCTAATGAGACCGTTTATTCTCTTATTTATAGAAGTAATCACGACTCCTTTTACTTGGCCGTGAAGCTGCGACATGCCCGGATCAGCATGCCGCCCTGGGCGCCATGATCCTAACAACCTGGACCACGACGCACGGTACAAACGGACTCGCGCTCAAGGCGCTACAGACTCGGACAACAACGTCTGGAAGACAATGGACTACAGACTACAGCACAAGTTTATTAGCTAACAAATCTGAAATGACTAACTCACTTCAATGAAAGGTTTAAGTGTAGAGACTTACGCTCTCGACCAACAGGTCGGAAGGCGACGAGCTGGCCCCGGCGACTGCGGGCTAGCGGCCGCGCTCGTCCCAGCCGCGCTCGTCCCAGCAGCTCAAGAGACCCCCACCGCGATCAACCTAGCCGTGGCGGTCACGGGCTGGACGACCGGGTCGGGGGCAACGATGCCACTCAGAGCATCAACCCTCACCCTATTGGCTGGAGACTCAGGATCGTCGTCCGAAGGCCCCGGGCGTTGACGACGGAACAGCAGCGGCGTGTCGTCGGAGGTGTCGGAGTCGCTAAGAAAAACGGCGCCTATCAGCCGCGCTACGACCGCTGCGGGAGCTACGGGGTCGGCGGCAGAACCCTTGACCTGCTGCACTCCGCGGCGGTGGATCCGCTCCGGCCCCCATGCCCATAGCCTGTGCTGCCACGGCAGCTACCTCTGCCGCCGTCGGCTGCGGAACCGGGCCAAGGGTCTGCAGAATGACAATGCTCCCCCGGCCCTGACCAACGGACCTCCTCCTCCTTGACGAGGCCACGCCCCGACCGCTGGCTCGGCCATCGCCGGCTGAGGCTTGGGCCGGCGCCTTCTGCACCGGCGAAGATGCGACGTTCGACTACAACGATGACAACGGGCCTTAACTACGGCTTTGACTACTATCCATCGGCTACAACTACGGCTACACGGCAAAATTCAACGACAAGAGTTTCATGGAGAGTTCAACGTATCGGTGGGGGTGGGTGATCCCTGTTGAACGGCGCAGGACCTCCAGTAAGGTCTTGCAGGAGGTAGCCCTCCAGCAAGCGGGGCGACCCGGTGCTCCAGATCGATTGAAGATATTTCGCGATCGGCCACCAAGCGGTTCAAGTCCTGGGACCCGATATAGTCGTGCAGGTGTTGAGTTTGGAGGCGGAGTGGTGGGACCCGACACCGCACGAACATCGCAATGACCGCAGCGCCAGTCAATCCGCTGTCTCAGAGCTCCTATATCTTTCGAAGAAGTAGTCTGAGTGCCACCTGCTGGGTGGCCGACGGAGAGGCCGACCAGCTGTCCAAGATCTCTGGCGACTCGTCGTGGAACACCGGCAAGCTAGCGGTGACGTTGTCGAGGTAGAACTACTCGTCGTCCAACCCCTTCAATGACGTCCTCACCGGCACCATGATGTACCCCCTGGCGCGCTGGTTTCTAAGGCAGATGCAGGCGCCCCCCCGACGCGCCGGACCACGCCGTTAGTCGTATGGCGCGTGACGTAGAAGAAGTACCTCCACAGCTTGAAATGAGTCGGGAGGCCGAGGAAGCCCTCGCACAGCGCGACGAAGGTGGCAACCTGGAGCACTCCGTTGGGGTTGAGGCGGTGGAGGCAGATGCCATAGTAGTTGAGGGGTTCGTGAAAGAAGGCGGAGGCGGGCAATGCGAGCCCGCGCTCGTGGAACTGCACGAAACTAACGATCTGGTTGCTCGTTGGCGCCAGCAGCTCCTCACCCTCTGTCGCCCGCTAGTTAATGGAGGCCTTCGACTGAAGCTCACTGCCACGCTCATGGAGGGAAAGCATCGCCTCGGTCATGCTCGAGCTTTTCCACCCGGACGTCATGACAGCAAGCGCTTGCATGAAGATGGAGAGTAAAGTGGATGCAAGTGCTAGCACGAGGGCACCAGCGCGAGGACGAAGGCGGCAAGAGCAGAAGAAGGCGAGCGCAAGGAAGACGAAGACACAAAGGCTGGGTGGAATTTCGAAATCCCACTCAGCACCCCCTTTATTACTGTGGAGGTGAGTGGTTTCGCCCCATCTCTGATATGATGGTGCAGTAACTATGTCATCATTTGGGCGCGCGGCCACGCGCACCCGCAACTCCCACACCTGGCCCATTGACGGGTAGGCCCGGGCAATACCTCGGTGCCTCCATCACCCCCGATGTGACGCGCACACGCCTGCCGCAGCAATTAATAATTGGCGGGCGCCAGTTTGATGGGACGCAACTTCGCAAATTGACGCGCGATGCCAGCCGCTCGATCGGCCCAGCGTTCGCAATTCCCAGACGCGACATCCATCGTCCACGTGGACACAGCAGGTCGTCGACCGCCTCACGGGCCGACCCTCACTCTGAGCGCCGTTCATGGAATCCAACCATCTCATATTTGACCTAGGCGTGATGCTGATCATGAAACATAACCAGCCCGACTGGTGAAATCTAGGCATCCATTTCAAAATCCGACCAATAATGAAAATTGGTCCCGACCATCGTCTATAGTCGGGAATGTCCATTTCGAGGACTAAACCTCCGACCGACCCTTCAGATCGCCTGGGGGCTCGAGGCCTACGCCCTACGAGTCCGCTCGCGTGCACCCGCATGATTCAATTCTCGAAGAACAAAGTCTAAACCCCTGACTGACCCTTCGGATCGCCCGGGGGCTACGCCCTACGGGCATGCTCGCGCACGCCTGCAGGATCAACGATCGAAGGCCAACGATTAGGCAAGAGATTAAACCCTTGATCGACCGTTCGGATCGCCTGAGGGCTTGAAGGCTACGCCCTACAGGCGTGCTCACACCCGTAGGATTAAGCATGGAAGACCATCGAGGAACAGAGCGCCACCTCAACGGAGATTGTAAACGGCACCGGGCTTGGAGGCTACTGTCGGGATCATGTACCCTGGGTACCTAAGACCCCAGGATTACCACAGAAGCCCAACAAGGGATCGAGGCCCATGGGCCGAAACCAAGACCCACCAGAGATTTCACCAAGTGAGGGCCCGACGAAGGATCAGAATCACTCAAAGAGCCAGCCCCACCATCTGAGGGTCGGGAGCTAGTTGACAACGGGACCCGTCAAGACGATGGGCAGAAACCACCTCACGCATCCGACCCCAGGGTCAGCCACTGTCTCAACGGCCAGTCCATAGCGGGCGCAGAGATTCCTGACATTGTGCAGCAGAAAGTAAAGTAGCCCTACGAAGAGGTAAAGCAAGCCAGCAGAAGGGAAAAGAAGTCCAACAGGCGGTAAAGCAAACAGTAAAGCATCCTTTGTCCCCCAGCGCTGGACAAAAAACGATCGAAAGACACCGACAAGTTGCTCTGGCGCCAGCAGGCGCCAGAGAAACAACCTCGCAGAAGACCGTGGCCCCACCCGTCAAGGGGCTGTCCAATTTCTTAGGCGCCAAGCCTTGTAACCCCGGTCTGATCCTTATATAAAGGGGTGCCAGGGGTCTTAGATGACATATTTCAACAAGTTAGTAGACAAACACCACATATGCGTGCTAAGGTTCTTGCTCAAGCTAGAGTCCTTCCGCCATTGTAACCCAGTTACGAGCTTATACTATCCGCTCACTCCCCGGACGTTGGGTAGTACACCTCCGTGTTGACTCGAACCAGGTTAAACTTTGAGTCTCTCATAAACTAGGCCACCTTGATACGAAGAGCACACCCAATCCCTCTCCAAATACGTAAATTCCACTGTGCCAGTGATCAGAACACCGACATATCTAGTACTCTAAACTTCCTAGTTGTCTCAATCTCAGTGTCTCAATCAATGCCTTGGTTATTTGTTGTTCCCACCATTCCAAATTAAATGCAATTTTAGCTTTGTTTCCGGGTGTCCAGTTTCATAGAATCTCATGTGAACCTGGACAAGCGTTTGTCTAGGTTCAAATCTTCTTCCATTGACCTGGTAAATAGCTAGAACGATATCTAATTGGGGAAGGGCGGAGTAATTATGTGTTAGTTTTTCTAATTATGTGTCTTATGCTTTTCTTTTTCAGACTGAAATTGCATTGTTTGCTCATTTGATGTAATATTGACTGAAGAAAAAACTATTATCTCTTTGTGGTATGAGCAGTGCTTAAGTTCAGAGTTAAAGAGTCTGTGGTTTGATTTCCTAATTGGCTGTTAGTTTTTTTTTTTGAGCTTAAGGCCCTGTCTGGTAAGGCTTTGGCTCCTTCAAAAACAGCTCCAGCTCTGGCTTCTTTGAAAAAGAAGCTTTTGTGGCTCTGTCTTTGGCTTCTAAAAAAAACTTTTGGTAGATCAGCTTTTTCGGTAGGATCTCCTATTTTATATTGGACTAGGGCTCCGTTTGGTAGACCTCTGGCTCCTTCAAAAACGGCTTTGGCTCTGGCTTCTTGAAAAAAAGCTTTTATAGCTCTAGCTCTGGCTTCTTAAAAAAATGTTTGGTAGATCGGCTTTTTCTGTAGGATCTCCTATTTTATCGGAGTAGATAACATAGAAAAATACCACGTAGATGAAAGAGCCACGGAGAAGCCACCTTTTTCTGACTCCTAGCTTCACCCCTAGCTCCTCCCTAAAAAAATTGGAAAAGCGGCTCCTCCTTAACTCGTTTGGTATAGTTTCAATTGCCGGTGGAGAAGCTCTACCAAACTGGCCCTAGATAACATAGAAAAATGCCATGTCAACGAAGGAGACACGGAAAAGCTACCTTTTCGTGGCTCTTGGCTTCACCCCTGTCTCCTCCCTAAAAAATAGGAAAAATAGCTTTTCCTAAAATCGTTTGGTATAATTTCAGTTGAAGCAGATCGAGAAACCGGTGCAAAAGCTCTACCAAACAGGCCCTAAATTTGACGAAAATTTGTCCCAAAATAGATATTTGGTTAGGAAATTTTGTCTGAAGAATATAGGAAATCCTAGAGAAAACCTGGCAAATCTAATAGTTGTTTTTTCGTTCACCACTGCCAATTTTCTGAGTCTGAATTTCCTGACCATGTTCTTGATGACAGTTTCTTGACTGATAAACAACCGATACACATGGGACATGGATGTGTGGATCACCATGATGTTTTTTTCTGCCTTTCATGCAATTTCAAGGATACTGAGTCCCAGTTTATAGCATTGGATCTTATAGGTGCTGTTGTGACTTCCTGTTCTTCAAAATGGTATAGTGGCCACACCACTAGAATATAATTCTCTTCCCTACCAATCACTGGGTTGCAAGTTAACATTCTTGCTATACTCTGCACAAGCACATCTGCTACAACCTACTTAAAAAATTGCGAGGCCGATCAGGTCTTTGGGAGGAAAAGGATGTCCACTGAGCCTCTCCTGTTGTTGGTGGTCCAGACCATGGTGGAGCTGGTTCTTGACCTTTCAAGTTCACACGTGGGAGTGCAGCTGCCATGACTTATGAAGCCACGTACCACTTGTTGGTGAAGGCTCCAGAGGATTGATCTTTTGGTGTAAGTAAAGGTGAGTACTGTGTCAAATTACGATATATTCCTTCTGTTCTTTAATTGATGTCGCCATTGACTTTTAAATTCAACTTTGACCATTTGTTTTATTTAAAAAAATGATAAATTTCATATATTTTGATATAATTGGATATCATTAGAGTTATTTGAATCATAACTTAAAATTTTACACATTCGAGCAAATTTTTTGAATAAGACGAATGGTCAAAGTTGAATTTAAAAGTCAACGGCGACATCAATTAAAGAACGGAGGGAGTAGTAGTTTTTTTTTCCTTTTTTTGCAGTGCTCTGGATATTTTGAGGTGTAACACACCGGTAGGTCAGTGTAACAATGTGTTAGCTGACATATTTGTCTTAAAGATTATTTTCATTCATTCACTGGATTATTCAATTTTTTTTATACTTACAATATGATTTCGTGATGGAGGATGAGCCACACTGACCGTTGTTGCCCAAACTTTTAGTGGAAAATCTCATCAGAAGAACCATTAACATAAAAAGACCTGGAAGACATTAATTGGGTAGGTTTGTGTGCGTAAAAGCTGGATCTTAATTCGTATCACTAACCACTTTAAGCCTAGGGAGGTTTCTTTTTTAGCTATATATAGCATATTTTAATTGTTTTTATGCTTTTGTAAAAGAGAAAGAACATTTTTTTAACCCTCGGATCACAATGGGGTAATGAAGAAGGATAAACGAACCAATGAGACTTGTACTGGCACACTGGGCTGTAAGATGATTATTGGCCAAAGCTCCTTTTTTACCTTCAAGATTATTCGTCAAAGCATGTGAAGATGCTTTATGGCGTTCCCCGTTATCTCTAATGATTTCTTAAGCTGTATGAGCAATCAACCTCGAGTCCTTGACTTTTCTCACTGTAAAGTGATATGAACCACCACAACAAAGTTATAGGGACAATTAACTTATTCCTTGCCCCCAAATTCTGTGATGTTAATCTCCACAAATTTTCTTTTAGGCGGATACTTGTTCCTCATTTTGTATATCCACATTTCTGGAGGTTAGGTTTTGCCTAATTTTAATCTGGGTGCTCAGCCTCACTGGAAAGGCTTGCTTTGTGAGACATCTATCTGTAATTTTGAGCATAGAAGTCTTAATATCAAGTTAAAAGATCTTCTAGTCCCTTTAGGCTCTTTGGTAGTATTATTTTAAAACATAATCTATTATCCACATTTATCGAAGCAGTTTAAAAAATATATAAAATTGACCTTGTGAACTTAAGCTATTGTAGGACATGTTGGCTGCATAGAAAGAGTAACATTTGGCACGGTAATCTTCCTTATGGTCAGGGGCGAAGCCACATGCCCTCTTCAGTGACAGCTGACACCAATTGTTTTGTAAATTTTTCATGTAAAATACTGTTTATACACTAATTATACAGATAATAAGAAAAAAATATTTGACAGGTGTGGGTAAGACCACCTACACAGATTCCATTGCTACAAGATGCTCAACCACACCCTTTAGGAAACTGAAATATACTAATAAGGTGAGTTTTGAAAGTTCAAACTCAGCACTTTGCAGTTGATATTTTAGCAGAACTCAATTGTCAATCCCTTCACTCTAGCCAGTATAATCAGGACAAGTGGTGACTGGTGTATATAGAGACTTGGCGATGATCTGTGACCTTGATGATTTCTTGCACTTCCTAAACCTTGTTTTAGAATTTTACATGAGTCAGTTGACATTTTTTTCCTCTATGGTCAGCAAACGTTTTACAGAAATCCATCGTTTCATTGTTGAAATGAAAACGATCTGAAATTAGTTGTGGGACAAGAGCAGCTTTTGGTTTCTGTTAAACTGTTCATGGCATCACCGAAGGCACGAAGTGCCCTTTGTTGTCTACTGTTTTTGGATAGCTTAATTGGTTGCTCCTGTGTTTGCTGTCTCACTCCGCCTGCAAAGGGCTTATATGAAGAATATTGATACCAAGCCAGAAAACAAACACATGAGGAAATAGTTCTAGCTCTTATGTTTACGTTATAAATTGTGTCAGAAAACAGTCAAAGAAGTTTTTGATAGTTCGGAAACGTGGAATACTAAGTGCATGATTTCATAATTTCCCAGGAGAAAGATTGCTAATATTTAAGTGAATACATATTAAGCTTCAGCTACCAAATCGAGGTGAAACCTGTTCCAATTTTATGTTAGAAATAATCACATTTTAGTGATGATTAAATTAATTCCAATAATTAGGAAAAGATTAAATATAGTGAGTTTCGAAATACTACGTATGATGCATACTAGCAATACGATCCAAATTTGCCGAAGCAATCGTGATCCCTTCAGTGTTAGTAATAGAATGCATATAAATAGCGGAAAAAAGAGATAGGCATGCTATTCTTACAGTGGAGTCGTCAGCATAAATAGTTGCGCAAATAGTAGACGAAACAGACCGTCGATGTAGATGCAACATGCAATCGGAGTGAAGAGGAAGCAGTCAAACGACGTCGAGGAGAAGCAGACAAATAGCGAGCAGTCACGGAGATGCTTCAAAAAACCTTATACGGCCCCTACCCCGTGCAGGGACACGAGGGGATGTGGGTTTCGGAGACCTCCTCTCCCGGTGCCAATGGCACATCGGCGACGGGTGGAGAAGATAGAGCAGCGTAGCACCCAAGGGAAAGGAGAATGAGAGAATGGTTGTGTGTTTTTTGGATGATGTCTCGCATCTCTGTTTATACACAAGAGCACCCACGTATATGGTAACCAGGTTACCATGTACAATACCTATATATATGGTAACCAACCTACCATTTATGAATATGGTAACTAGCTTATCATTTATACAAATATCGTAACCAGCCTGTCATCACAAGAATAATTGCTTACCAAGAATTGATAAGCGCAATATTCTCCTTCCATATGTGAGGGAGCCTTTGGGATTTATGGAATGTTATTTAGAAAAACTTCCAAATCTTCTAAAAATCCCCCACCAGATCCCAGAGGCACGCTTAAAATTCTTTCCGCACTAAAGTACTATTAATATACCAGTTTTTCAGTGGATACCGTTTAAGGTTGAACATCCACCTAGAACCCCAAGCTACACTCATCAACAACTGCGCAATGAACTAGACCTTGAATTGACAGTTTAGTGTGAACAACTTTCACTTGAGGCCTTACTAGTACTTGACTGTCAAGTGTCAATCTCGTGGGTGGAGCGTATAAATCATACACCTGTCTCACTTCATAAGTTTCTTAAAAAATACCCAATTCTTATAAACTGTGACTAGCAGTTAGACTCAAATAGGTATGTTCTTACAAGAATATTCTGTATGACAGTATCTTGCTATAAAAGCCTCAAAACACATTAGGATGATAGTCCGCCTGCCTTACAAAAAATGAGAGCACTGCATCTCTAATGGAGTGGGTTAGTAATAGGTTGTACTCTCTCGTCAACCAACAGTTTGTTCTTCCCAGTTTCAAATTCACGGGATCTCCGATCACATAGGTTGGGTTACCACTGTGGTTAACTCACATGGGTCTCAATCCCATCTTCTTCGATGCATTATCAATCACAATGCGTGATAATCCTTTAGTAAAGGGATCTGCCAGGTTCTTAGCTGTACGAATATATTCCAAAGTTATTACTCCAGAGCTTCTCAATTTCCTGACATACTTCAATCTGCACTTCACATGTTTGTTGGACTTATATTATCCTGACTATTGCTCGCCTTCGTAATAACAGTTTGATTATCACAGTTCATGAGAAGAGTCGGGATTCGTTTTCAACCGTAGGTAAGTCTATAAACAATTCTCTCAACCACTCAGCCTTAGTACAGGCTGTGTCCAGAGCCGTAAGCTCTGCCTCCATAGTGGATTTAGTTAGAATCGTCTGTTTACAGGATGGCTATGAGACAGCACCGCCACCTAAAGTGAAAACATATCCACTAGTGGCTTTTAGCTCATCGGCGTCTGTAATTCAATTTGAATCATTATATCCTTCGAGTACACTATGATACCCTGAATAGTAAATTCCAATAACACAACAGTCGATCAATAGCACATCAATGATCGTATCCTTAGATGTAAATCTACTCAGTTTGCCCACAGCAAACGAGATGTTAAGGCGAGTTGCACTAGCTAGATACATCAGTGATCCAATAATTTGAGAATATCTCAATTGATCCTTTTCTAGTCCTCGATTCTTTCGAAGTATTAGACTAGAATCATAAGGAGATGGAGAAGGTCTGTTGTCCATGTAGCCAAAACGGCTCGATACCTTTTCCACATAATGGGATTGCAGCAGGGTAATCTTAATCTCTCCTTTGTTTAGCTTAATATTCAGGATCACATCTGCTTCACCCAAATCCTTCATATCAAAGTTTTGAGATAAGAATGATTTTACATCATTTATCTCATAGAGACCTGTCCCAAAAATAAGTATGTCATCGACATACAGACACAAGATTACTTCTTTACCCCCACCATGATGGTAATATACTCAAGTATCGGCTTCATTCACTGTAAACCCAGCAGAGGTTACAGTTTTGTCAAACTTCTCATGCCACTGCTTAGGTGCTTGCTTCAAGCCGTATAAGGATTTGAGTAACCTATACACCTTGCCCTCTTGTCTCGGTACTATAAACCCATTAGGCTAATCCATATAGATCTCTTCATCTAACTCTCCATTAAGGAAAGCCCTCTGCACATCCATCTGATGAATGAGAAGACCATGTGAGGCTGCCAGGGATAATAATATTCAAATGGTGGTCATCCTGGCAACTGGTGAGTAAGTATCAAAGAAATCCTCACCTTCTTTTTGAGTATACTTTTTAGCCACAAGCCTTGGCTTGTACTTTTCAATAGTATTATCAGGTCTTAGCTTCTTCTTAAACACCCACTTGCATCCTACTGGCTTACAACCAAATGGTCAATCTGTTACTTCCCACGTCCCATTGGTAGTGATAGAGTCCATCTCACTACGGTCAACATCCTTCTAGTATTCTGCATCAGGCGATGAATATTCCTTTGAGATAGTTGTGGGAGTATCATCCACAAAATTTTGCAATCCTCTGTCTCTTACTCCTTTGAAGAGCGTTTTCACTGTCATCCTTCTCATTTTCATACGGTTGCTCAAATGGCTCAATCACAGGTATGGGTTCAGGAGTCAAATCAAATGATGAACTAGATAGAGAATATGCATCTTTCAATGGAAAAATATTTTCAAAGAAAGTGACACACGAGATTCCAAAAAGGAATCAAGTAAAACATCAGGTATTTCAGATTTTATTATGAAGAACTTATATGTCGTGCGGTGGTTTGCATATCCTAAGAACATGCAATCAATTATTTTTAGGTCCGAGCTTGCGCTTCTTATTTATTGGTATGCTAACCATCACCAAACAACCCCAAGTGCGCAAATAATGAAGTGAGGATTTTCTTCCCTTCCATCCTTCATACGGAGTAGCTTCACTGTTCTTAGTAGAAACTCTATTAAGAACGTGACAAGCTGTCAAAACAGCCTCCCCACCATCCCTTAGACATACCGGACATTCCCAAGATGGCATTCACCAAGTCCATTAACATCCGATTCTTCCTTTAGGCAACCCCATTAGATTGAGGTGAATAGAGAGGTGTTCGTTCACGAATTAATCCATTCTTCGAACAGAAAAGATCAAACTCATTAGAAAAGTATTCCCCACCACGATCAGACCTAACTCATTTTATTTTTCTTTCTAGTTGATTCTTCACCTCAGCATTATAAGCCTTACAACATTCTAATGCCTCATCTTTAGTTTTATATGAAACACATAACAGTATCTAGTCGCATCATCAATTAAACTCATAAAGTATCTTTTCTCTCCTTTTGTCAACACACCATTCATCTCACAGATATCAGAATGAATGAGTTCTAATAATGTCGAGTTTCTCTCGTCTACAGCTTTATGAGGCTTACGAGGTTGCTTTGATTGCATACAAGTTTGACATTTAGAATCTTTGACAGTAGGTAACTTTAGAATTAAACTCATACTGGATAGTCACGACATATAACCAAAGTTAATGTGACACAAACGAGAATGCCATATATCTGCCTCAAGATTGTTTGAATCACACACATGGTTTACAACTTTATTTGAGAAATCTGAAAGGAAAAAGCGGAACAAGCCTCCGCTATCATAGCCTGGACAATAAATTGACCAAATCTCAACACGACTACTTTATTTTACTCAAAGACCAGCTTGAATCCATTTGACAGAGAAGAGATTCACTAACGAGATTCTTGTTTATTGAAGGAGCATGCTGCATGTTCTTCAATCACACGATCCTTCTCGAAGTAAACTTCAGATCAATCAAACCAACACCAAGAACAGGAGGATGCGAGCCGTTCCCCATCATGACGGGTGAACCTCGTGCGATCTGGTAAGATGAAAACTTGTATATATCAGAACAGATGTGAATATTGGCTCTTTTGTCTATCCACCAACAATTAGATTGATAAACAGAGAAAATATTAGGTAAATTACCATACCCAGAGCCTCCACTGGAGTCACCAATGGTCACATTGGCAGACTTCTGCCCCTTCTGATTGTTCTGGCCCTTGCGGTTGTGGTACTTTTTGGCAAAGTCCATTCTCACCACACATAAAGCAGACAATCTCATCCATATTCATATTCTTCTTGAACTGAGTAGTCTGTACAGCCTTTCCTTTTCCCTTCTAGTTCTTCGTACCAGTGTGCTGCATCATATTGGCATTGGACTGCGCTTCAGGTGCTCTTGGTGGTGCATCTTTTGCTCAAGCCTTCTCTTATGTTTTGTCTCTTATGTTTCAAAAATGTGGCATAGTTCCTCCATGATGAAGGCAACTTGGCAATAATGTCCCCTGCCACAAACTTGTCAGACAACTGACATCCAATCTGTTCGAGCTCCCTCACAATGAGTTGGAGTTCAAGGGCCATCTCCACAATAGAACAGTTATCTACCATTTTGAAATCGTGGTACTGCTCCAAGACATACAGCTCGCATCTAGCATCTGTGGCCGAAAACTTATGTTCAAGTGCCTCTCACAATTCTGTGGCACTCTTGATGTGCATGTACACATCGCACAACTGGTCAGAGAGAACACTAAGGACGCATCCGACGAAAATCGTCGTAGCCACGGTAAACTCCTGCACCTCTTTCTCACTTGCAAGAGGCAGTGCAGGAGGATTACCCACGACCCAGAACACACCCATTGCCGAGAGCCATAGTTGAACTCTCGTCTGTCATCTCTTGAAGTTCACACTGTTGAATTTCTCCGGTTTCATCGCATCGGCAAATCCAGCCATCACTAAATGCAAGAGGTTTTTGGATTGTTGAAAATAATCATATTTTAGTGATGATTAAATTAATTCTAGTAATTAAGAGAAGATTAAATATAATGAGTTTGAAATACTACGTATGATACATACTAGCACTACGATCCAAATTTGCCAAGCAAGTCATGATCCCTCCAGTGCTAGTAATAGAATGCATATAAATAGCGAAAAAAGAGAGAGGCATGTCATTCTTACAGTGCCGTTGTCGACGCAAATAATTGCGCAAATAGTAGATGAAACAGACCATCGATGTAGATGCAGCAGGCGACCGGAGCAAAGAGAAAGCAGTCGAACGGCATTGAGGGGAAGCAAACGAACAGCGAGCAGTCGCGGAGGCGCTTTTCAAAAACCTTATATGGCCCCTACCCGTGAAGGGACGTGGGTTTCGAAGACCTGCTCTCCCGGCACTCAAGGGAGAGGAGAACGAGAGAATGGTTGTGTGTTTTCCGGACGACGTATCGCCCCTCTATTTTTGCGCAAGAGCACCCATGTATATGGTAACCAAGCTGCCATGTATAACATTTGTAAATATGGTAACCAGCCTACCATTTATATGAATATGGTAACTGGTCTACTATTTATACGAATATGGTAACTAGCCTGCCATCACAAGAATAATTGCTTACCGAATTGATAAACGCAATATTCTCCTTCCACATGTGAGGGGGCTTTTGGAATTTATGGAATGTTATTTGAAAAAACTTCCAAATCTTCTAACATTTTATTTCTAATTGAACTGGCCTACACTAATTTGGTCAATTTTTTGAAACCATTTAGAGTGAATTTTATTTATTATAATTGGCTCATTGCATTGCAAGTCAACTTCTCCAATTTTTCTGCCACCTTATTATCTTCCAAAATCAGTGTGCCATTAATGCAAGTCATTTCTAGGTCGACCTCGAGAATTGGATTCCTGATATTCGGATACCAGCTGAGCATTATCTGGACCGCAGCATCAACTATTAGGCAGGGATTCGGCGCCCTGACTTCGCTCCTGGGAAATTCCGTACCACAACAACCAGGTTTATGTGATGTACAGCTTCTATCCCTGCTTTTCAAGACTTAGTCAAAAGGTATACTGGTGCTTATGTTCGAGACAATCACCTGGGCGATTTTGTTGGAACTATAGGATCGCTCAAGACTCTCGACTGGCCGGAGGTGGAAGATGAACAGTACTGAACACTGAAAAATGGCGACGAACGCCCTTGGCAACGAACACCGAGGCTCACAGGACGACGCACGGGAGCACTAACTCCATTATCCCAGCCTGTACTCGTACCACTCGCACATCCAGCACTTGCCATGCAAGGGCATCTCGCTCCAGCACATGACCCGGCCAGCCTCCGCGCGAATCACGCCACGAATAGCAACTACCTCCAGCTTCTTCTCCCACTACTGACTACACATGACGTACATGACGCACACCACAGCTACCTGACGAACCGACTCGACGAAACTAGACGCACACACTAGCGACGGACATGGCCTGCACTGAAACGCACCCAGGACAGGTTTACTCCAACAATCACCCCCCCCCCCCCTAAACCTGATCTGCCATGCGTTCCTGACCTACAGGAGCGTCGGCTCATCATCGATGTTGGCGAGCAGTGCCTCCTCCTTCCTTGGCTCGCGGCAGTCTCGAGCAAGGTGGCCACGAACACCACAGCTGTAGCACTTTCGGCTCAAGCGTCGCCCACGCTTGCTTGCCTCTGAACTTATGCTGCTGCCACCGTCGTCGTCGCCGTGGCGGCCACGGCTGTTCCATGCCTGCTCCATGCCGGGACGCAGACACTGACGTGCCTCCCACTGCTCCTCCGTGAGTAGCAGTCGTCCAACGTTGTCTGCAGTCTCCATCACGCCGCACCGCTCCTCGGCTGCACGGAGCCTTCCGACGAGCTCCTCGAGTGACATGGTCTTGAGGTCCAGCAGAGTCTCGATGGAGAGGGCGATTTGGTTGTACCTTGCCGGCACGACACGGAGCATCTTCTTGACGACACGCACGTCCTCCATCTTTTCCCCTAGCTCACCCAGCTGGCCAGCAAGCGAACTGAGTTGCATGGCGAAGTCGTCGACGTTCTCACCTTCCTTGAAGGTGATGTTCTCGAACTCCTTGAGAAGCTTCTGCGCATTGGCTTCCTGGACTCGTGCAACACCCATGCGCATCTTCTTCACCAAGTTCCAGGCCTCCTTGGCACTTTTCTTGTTGGTGATGGTTGAGTGCATCTCCATTGGCACCCCTACGCAGAATGGCAGCTAGTGCTAGCTGATCGGCGCGGCGCTCGACCTTGCTTGATTCCACAGCCTCCCATAGCCCAAGGGCCTCCAAATTGACCTGCATCACAAGAGCCCACTCATGGTAGTTTGTGCGTGACAGCATTGGAAATGTTGGATTGATCTCTCTCCGGGTTCCTATGAGTAGGGGTGAGACAGTGAGTCTTTACCTTCGGTGTTCGACACGGCCGATGCTGAGGATGAAGACCCTGCCATCCCTTCTCCTTTGTTCGTGATGTCCACACTCGGGCAGCGAAGGTTGGAGTAGAGGAGAAGGGCCTTCGGTCGAGCTCGGCGAGGTCGAGGTCGATGCTGAGTGCGGTGTGGCGGCGGTGATGGGGAATCCCGTCGCTGGCAGCGCATCCTCACAGATCGGTCTAGGGGTTTTGGAATGTTGAGTGGGGTTAGGGCGACGGCCAACCTCGTGATGTGTGCTCCGGCTCCCCCACCCTTCCTTTTATATGACGCTGTGCGACGGGGGCACACCAGCCACATGACTGGGCGCCCCCGATTAGGGCGCTGGATTTAGTTGGCCGTTGGGCCAACTAAACGAGATCAACTCTAATTGGCCGTTAGGCCA
The DNA here is from genome assembly GCA_001602315.1 of Zoysia pacifica. Lineage (NCBI taxonomy): Eukaryota > Viridiplantae > Streptophyta > Magnoliopsida > Poales > Poaceae > Zoysia > Zoysia pacifica. The sequence goes on from BCLH01000898.1 coordinate 83,308, forward strand.
ACTAGACGAGATCAACCTAACATTCTCCTCCTTGATCTCAGTCTACATTTTGACTTTAACTTTTATGCTTTCAATTTTACTCATTCTATTACGGATTAGTGCATAGAACATATCTCATCGTTACGGTCAATCGCCGATAGATTTAACAGCTACAATACACCTCTCTGTTCTGAAATAGTTACTTATCTTTGGGCCATCTTTTCGTCTAGAAATCATAGGCTTTCCCTTAAACCCATGCCGGCTACATGTTCTCCGAACACGTTGGATGGTAAGCCTTTTGTAAGCGAATCCGCTAACATCTTTGCGGTACTTATATGCTCAAGACTTATAACATGATCCCGAACTTCATCTTTCACAACATAGTACTTTTGTGTTTGGCAACACCACTTGACTTATTGTTGTGGGCATACATTACTGCTGGTTCATTGTCGCAGTATAACTTAAGTGGTCTATTGATGTCGTCAACCACTTTTAAACTGGGTATAAACTTCTTTAGCCAGTTCACCTGCCTCGTGGCCTCATAAAATGCTATAAACTTGGCATACATTGTGGACGATGTAGTGACGGTTTGTTTTGAGCTTTTCCACGATATAGCTCCTCCTGCGAGAGTGAACACATATCCGGATGTCAATTTTCTATCATCTTCCGCATAATCAGAATCTGTGTACCTCACAATATGGAACGAATCTGATCTTCTATATGTCATCATGAGGCCCTTCGTTCCTTGCAAATAACGCAAGACTTTCTTTACCAATTTCCAGTGATCTATTCCAGGATTGCTCTGGAATCTGCCAAGTAACCCGGTAACAAACGCTAAGTCAGAGTGCGTACACACTTGAGCATACTGTAAGCTTTCGACAGCTGAAGCATATAGAACTGCTTTCATTTGATCGATCTTATATTGGTTCCTGAGGCATTGAAAATACCCATATCTATCGCCCTTGACTATAGGAGCAGATGAAGGACAACATTTATGCATACCGATTTTTTTAAGACTTTTTCTATGTATGCCTTTTGTGACAGTCCCAATACCCCTTTATTTCTATCTCGATGAATTTCGATCCCTAGAACGAACGAAGCTTCACCAAGGTCTTTCATATCAAAATTTGAGGACAAAAACTTCTTCGTTTCCAGTAGCAGACTGACATCATTACTAGCCAGTAAGATATCATCCACATACAAGATTATGAAGATAAACTTTTCATTCTTGAACTTTGCATAAACACAATTGTCCTCTACATTCTCTTTAAACCCAAATTTCCTTATCGTACCACTGTCTTAAAGCTTGTTTTAACCTATAAATCGATTTCTTTAGGCGGCATCCCATTCGTTCATTTCCTTCTACGACAAAACCTTTCGATTGTGCCATGTAAAAATTTTTCTCTAAATCCCCATTGAGAAATGCTGTCTTTACATCCGTCTGATGTAATTCTAAGTCATAATGTGCCACTAATACTATTATGGTTCTGAAGGAATCCTTACACGAGACTGGAGAAAAGGTCTCATTGTAATCAATCCCTTCTCTTTGTGTGAAACCTTTTGCCACAAATCGCGCTTTATATCTTTCTACATTCCTTTGAGAGTTTTGTTTTGTTTTGTAGACCCATTTACAGCCTACTGTTTTGGCTCTTTTAGGAATTATTTCTAAGTCTCAGACTTTATTAGCCTTCATGGACATCATTTCTTCTTCTATGGCCTCAAGCCATTTTGAAGAATGTTCACTTCTCATGACTTCTTCAAATGAGGTGGGATCATCCTCCATTTGAAATTTCTTTGTATGATAAATTTCATAATCATCAGAAATAGCTGATCCTCTAACTCTTTGAGACCTCCTCGGGGCCTCCTCATTTGGCACATTTTCTGTTTGAGGCTGTTGTTGCTCTCCCTCGTGTGTGGCAATAGGTTCTATAGGATTCTAAAGAACAAATTCCTCATCCATATTCATTGTTGCCACAAGAGGAACAATAACAGGTGCTGGCACTACAGTGTCTTGCATTGTCGGTGCAGCGACAGCAGGCAGTGAGAAAAATGGCTCTTGAATCATTGGAGTGGGCGCATATGTCTGCTTCCCTTTAAGATCAATTACTCGAGCTACCTTGCTCCCCTTCATCATCTCATCCTCTAAGAAGACAGCGTGTCTCGTTTTTACAAACTTTGTATATCTATCTGAACAGTAGAAACGAAAACCTTTTGACTTTTCAGGGTAGCCAATGAAATGGCAACTTACTATTTTGGGATCAAGCTTTCCAATATTTGGGTTAAATACTTTAGCCTCAGCAGGGCTCTCCGACACACGTAAGTGGTTTAGTGAGGGAACTCTTCCTGTCCACAACTCGTACGGTTTTTTGGGCACCGACTTACTTGGTACTCTATTAAGAATATGAATGGCGGTTTTCAACGTCTCCATCCACAAATTCAATGGTAAAGTAGAATAGCTCATCATTCTTCGCACTATATCCATTAGGATACGGTTACGTCTTTCAGCTACTCCATTTTGCTGAGGTTCGCTCGGTGTAGAATACTAGGCTACTATGCCATTCTCCTGTAAGAACCTTGCAAAAGGTCCAGAAACTTGGCCATATGGGGTATGCCGACTGTAGTACCCCCCCGCGGTCAGATCAAACTATCTTAATCTTTGAATCATTTTGGTTTTTAACTTCAGCTTTAAATATTTTGAATTTATCCAAGGCTTCTGTTCTTTCTTTGATTGGATAAATATAGCTATAACGGGAGACCACAAATGTCTGTGTGAATAATTTGTAAAATTCATGTGCTTTTTTTGGTATCTTTCTTAATTTTCTTTGCATATTTTTTATAATGCATTCTCTACATTGTTCTAAATCTGAGAACTCTAATGGAGCAAGAATATCATTCTTTATTAATCTTTATATTCTCCCCCTCGGCATATGGCCTAAACGACAGTGCCATAATTTCGACAAAGCATCATGAGTTCTCTTTCGTTTTCTGTTTACATTGGAAGACGAGGATTCACATACTTTGTCGCACGCAACGTTACCATCATCGCTACAACATTCAAATCATCACGTAGTGATAATAAGTAAAGCTCATTTTGTAAGATGGCAAGGCCAACACATTCTTTATTAAACATTATTTCGCATTTGCCATTTCTAAAATGACAATCATAACCATCATTGTCAAAACATGAAACACTAATCAAATTTCTCTGTAAAGAGAGTACATAAAGAACATCTCTAAGTAAAAGGGTGAAGCCATCAGCTAGCTCTAATGAAAGATCACCAACGGCTTCAACATCTGCTTGGACTCCATTTACGACTTTAGCGCATCTTTCTTTTTTTTGTGTAGTCCTCGTCGAACAGAATCCCTGCAAAGAATTAGCAACATAAACAGTTGCTCCAGAGTCAATCCACCATGTGGATTTTGAATATTGCACATATAGGGATTCATTTATGAAAGTAATAATGTTCTCACCTTTCTTTGCCATGATCATCTTTAAGTAATCAGGACAATTTTTCTTGTAATGTCATATCTTCTTGCTATGAAGACACTGATCTTTCTCCACAGCAAATTTGTTCTTTTGAGGCTGATGTACCGTGGGAGCTTTTCCCTTATTCTTTTTCTTATTATCTTTCACATAATTGATAGAACCACTATGTGAAGCCTTTATTCTTTTCTCTTCTTGCACACACATAGCAATGAGCTTCTCTAAGTCCCATTTCTCGGGCTGTATGCTGTAGTTAACAACAAATGTGTCGAACTCTTTGGCAAGGAAGAAAAAATTAAATGGATAAGAAACTCATCCTTGATGGCTAGATCCATTGGTTTCAGCTTAGATGCCAAGTTGCTCATCCTTAGTATGTACTCTCTTATGCCACTGCCACCACCAGAGTACCTTTCTATCACAAGCTGCTTGATCAGCTATGTTGCATATGTCTTTGAAGAACCAGTGAATTGATTCTTTATTTTGTCAAGATACTCTGTGACAATGTCACACTCTGAGATTAAGCCCATAATTACAGGCTCAATGGTGTTCTTTATCACAGCCAAATATTTTTTGTTAGCTGTGACCCATTTTCTATGCTCAAGGTCAAAGTCATAGAACATCTTTAAGGAAGCATAGTGCCTCTGTCTAGAAGGTCATAGAACATCTTTAAGGGAGCATAGTCCCTCTGTTTAGTCTTTCAAGTAGCATCAGCTTCATTTTCTTTTCTCACTGGCTCCTCAGGCTCAGTGGGACATGCTGTGGTGAGGACCCAGTCCACCTCAGCCAAAATAAATGCTAAGTCTATCTTTTCTTTCACTCACCATAGTTATCTCCTTTGAGAGTGAGGATCTCTTTAATACAACTCATCAAGTTGTATCCTTCTGAAAAAATAATTCAAATAAAGTGAGAACATAACAACAAAATCATATGTTTTAGTACCAACGTTGGTCAAAATTAAGACATACAATTTGTCCATACATTAAATCTACATCACCGTTAGCAGAAATAGAAATAATACATAAAAATTATCAATTAAAAACTTATAATACTATTATTATCAATGTTGGTCAGAAAAATAACAATATCATAATTATCTGAAATTATATCTATTTTTCAAAATTAAATTCTCTCGTTGGTTTGAATTTAATAATGAAATTAACAAATTTAAATACACAGCGAAAAATAAAATTTTCTCTATTTTTCAGAAGCAATTATTGTACTTTTCTATTCTGTCAAAATTTGCTAATTTTTGCTTAATTAAATTACTTTAAAAATTAGCAAAACGATTAATTAAATTACTTTAAAAAAGAAAAAGAAAAAACAAAAATCCTTTGAATTTGGGCCGAAATCGCGCGTAGCCCACTGTGAATAGTAGCGCGCGCAGCCCAGCAGCTCTTTCGGCTTAGCTCGTCATGGCGCGGAAAACCGGCCTGGACAACCTGGGCCCAGGCCGGAAAAGCTCTCCCCCGCCTGGGCCAAATCTGGCCCAGGTCGACGCCGACGGCTCCCGATCGTTGGATCAAAGATCGACGGTTCAGCGCGTAAGTCGGTGGTATAAAACCCGTCGCGCGGTCGGCTCCCTCGAAACCCTAAGTCATTCTCTCCCTC
>BCLH01000898.1:101152-116733 GCA_001602315.1 Zoysia pacifica
CGTGCCTTGGCCGCCTCAGGTGAATTTTTTTTCATGTTATGGTTGTTGAACACGTAGTTGGCGCGAGCGAAGTGGTGGTGGTAGTGCTAGTCATCATAGCGCGAGTGAGGTGGTGATGGTGATGGTAGTCGGTATGTCGCGAGCGAGGTGGTGGTGGGGGTAGTTGCTATGTCGCGAGCGGGGTGGTGGTAGTCGCCATGACGTGCGTGGTGATGGTGGTGGTGGTAGACGCTATGGTCGCTATGGCACGAGCGAGGTGGTGGTGGTGGTGGAAAGGGAGGAGCAACTGTGAAAGATAGTGTATTAGATGCTCAACATTGACGCTACTATTTTCTTTTTTTTTGCAGGAGAGACTTAATTGCATCGTCTTCGACTTGTCACTTTGAAGGACAGTAAGGTGAGACATAAAAGACCTTTTTTTCATATCATGTTCATAGATCACGTAACCTAGTTATGCGTCTCCCGTTCGAAACAGGTACGGTTAGAAATATGCAGATCTTTGCATTTCTATAACCGTATCTGTTTCAAATTGTTCACGTTTTTTTGACAGTTCAAGGGTGCGTAGATGGGGTTAGTTTCCATGGTCTACTCTTATTCGAGACAGAGTTTCGGCATCACCTCCCTGTTGTGACCGGATACACAATCTCCCTTGCAGGACGTGTATTCTGGTCATAGTTGGGAGGTGCTGTCGAAATTCTGTCCCGGATAGAAGTAGAGCATGGAAACTAACCTCATCTACGCATCCTCATGTGGGATTAGGGTTTATCTTCACCTATTAGATAGTACAAACATCGTCTAGATGCAATTGATTTTTATATCACTCGCTGATATGTCAGAGAATGGACGACTGTGAGTGGATGTACACGGGCCGTTCAAGTCAGGGTTCGCTGACCGATGAATAGATTGAGAAGACCGATGCTTTCTTAGAACTAGCATTTGCCAAGGTTAAAGGAGCGCCTGCCACTTGGTGTCCTTGCAACAGATGTGCTAACATGCGTCGACAAACAAAGGTGGTCATGGGTAAACATCTTTGCAAAAATAGATTTACGGTAGATTACACCCGTTGGATCTACCATGGTGAAGCCGATCGTATAAGAGACGAGGTCGTGAGACAACGTGTTGAGGATTATGATGCTGATGGCGGGGTAGAAGACATGTTAAATGACTATTATGAAGCACACTTAGCTGAAGGAGGTAGGGAGGAGGAGCCAGAGGCAACTGCAAAGTCGTATTACGACATGTTGACTGCGGGACAGAAACCCCTTTATGGTCGGACAAAGGTTTCTCAACTGGATGCTATTGGACGCCTAATGGCTGTAAAGTCCCAGTTTAGCCTGAGTCGAGACGCGTTCGATGTTATGTTGACAGATTTTAGCAGCATGCTTCCGGAAGATCACATTCTGCCAAATAACATGTATCAGGCACGGAAAATCCTTCGTGCACTTAAAGATGCCATATGAGCAGATACATGCTTGTCCGAAGAGGTGCATCTTATTTAGAAAGAACACGTGGAAGCAAAGTACTGTGCAAAGTGTGGATCCTCTAGGTTCCTAGAGGTAAACTCTGGTGATGGTCATAAGAGGCAGCTCGCGATACCTGTGAAAATCTTACGGTACCTTCCATTCATATCGAGGATCCAACGGCTATACATGACCGAGGAATCCGCGAAACAGATGACGTGGCATAAAAATAGACGTCGATGCAATCCTGAGAAGCTAGTACATCCTTTTGATGGTGAAGCATGGACCCATTTTGATGTGATTCATCGCGACAAAGCTTTAGAGGCTCGAAATGTACGTATTGCGCTGGCAACAGATGGGTTCAATCCTTATGGAATGATGGCTGCCCCATATACTTGTTGGCTCGTGTTCGTTATCCCCCCTCAATTTACCTTCGGCGTCCTCTTTCAACGACAGAACATATTTTTGTCGTTGATAATTTCTGAACACCCGGGGGATAAAATGAGTGTGTTCATGGAGCCTGTGATTGATGATTTGCTCCATGCTTGGGAGGAAGGGGTCTGAACGTATGACCGAGCCACAAAGAGGAACTTTAAAATGCATGTTTGGTACCACTACTCCTTGCATGACTTCCCGGCGTATGGGATATTCTGCGGTTGGTGTGTCCACAGGAAGTTCCCATGCCCAGTATGCAAGGCAGCTCTGCAGTTCATTTGGTTGAGGAAGGGTGGCAAGTATTCTTCGTTCGACAAACATCGACAATTACTCCCTCTTGACCATCCATTCAGACGAGACATCAAGAAGTTTACGAAAGGTGTCGTAGTTACAGAGCCTGCACCGCAGATGATGACAGGCGCCGCAGTTCGTGCTCAAATAGATGCTCTCGAGGTCAGTAAACAAGAAGATAGTTTTGTGGGATATGGTGAGCAACATGCCTGGACTCAGAAGTCAGGCTTGTGGAGGCTCTCCTATTTTGATGACCTTCTACTTCCACATAACATTGATGTAATGCACACTGAAAAAAATGTTACCGAGGCACTTTAGGCAACAATTATGGACATTCCTGATAAGACAAAGGACAACGTTAAGGCTAGAGTGGATCTGGCAATGTTATGCAATAGACTAAAGCAAGAAATAGCGCCTCCTAGAGGCGGCAAGTCATGGAGGAAGCCTAAGGCCGAATTCGTCCTGAAAAGGCCACAAAGAAGGAAAGTATTAGAATGGTTCCAAACTTTAATGTTTCCTGATGGGTATGCATCGAATATGAGGAGGGGAGTGAACTTATCTACTATGCGAATCAATGGGCTAAAGAGTCATGACTATCAGATATGGTTTGAGCGGCTTCTTCCGGTGAGCACTCATTATATGGTAGGGAGGCTATGTCCCTGAGCACGTCTGGCTAGTGCTGGCACAGTTGAACAATTTCTTCTGTCAGCTTTGTGCTAAGGAGTTATCTCGGACCGTGATTGCAGACATAGAGAGAATGGCACCTGTGTTGCTCTGTAAGTTGGAGAAGATCTTTCCACCCGTCTTCTTCAATTCGATGCAGCATTTGATTTTGCACCTCTCGTACGAGGCACGAATGGGGGGCCCTGTGCAGGGCCGTTGGTGCTATTCAATTGAGAGATGTCAAAAGGTTCTTCGAACTAAATGTAAAAATAAATGCAAAATTGAAGCTTCTATTGCAGAGGCATACATTCTAGAGGAGGTGTCAAACTTCACAACAAAATACTATTGTGACAACCTTCCTAGCGTGCATAACCCAACCGCTCGTTACAATGCGGGCAAAGACGAATCGAACCTCAGCATTTTTCAAGAGCAACTCAGAAGTTCAAGTGATGCGACCCATAAGACCTTGAAACCTAAAGAGTGGTGCAGTATTATGCTATATGTGTTGACCAACCTTTCCGAAGTGGAGCCGTACATGCAGGAATTTCATCTTCAATTCTGGCGTGAATCAAGGGAACCTACCCCGCATGAAGCTGAGACACTTCTTAGACAGGGTGCGGGAAATGGAATGCCCGATTTCATGTATTGGTTCAAACATAAGGTACGGTCCAATTTACCTTGTACTTAGTTTGACATTACAAGTTGCTCGTATGTGTAAATAATATAACAAACTATCCTGCTTGATCTTGCAAGGCCAAACCGATGTGTCTATGAGTGCTGAGTTGAGACAGGTCGCCGACGGCTGTGCCTATTTAGGGTCAGGTCATTTACCGGTTATAACGTGAATAGATATTGCTTTCACACAACAAAACATGAGCATAGTCGACCCAATCGAAGAACGACAAATACTGGAGTTTTTACGCAAGGCCTTGATGGGGTCGAGTATTATGGAAGAATTAAAGAAATATATGAACTCACGTTTCATGGTTGCAAACCTCTTAATCCTGTCATATTCAAATGCCATTGGTTTGATTCTGAAGTAGTGAGACGGAACCCTAGTCTTGGGCTAGTCGAAATTCGACAGTCATCCGTCTTACCAGGAGACGATGTCTATATTGTGGCTCAACAGGCCACACAAGTTTATTATCTCTCATACCCGTGCCAAACCGACGACCGTCTTAAGGGTTGGGATGTTGTGTACAAGGTATCTCCACACGGTAAATTACTGGTCCCAAACAATGAAGATTACAACATAGACCCAAACACATATGACGGAGAGTTCTTTCAAGAAAATGGGCTAGAAGGTACTTTTGAGATAGACCTAACCGAAGTGATTGGAATGGAAGTAGAGAATGAAAAGGCTATCGACGAGGACGCTGGAGATGAGGTTCATAATGTGAAGGACTTAGAATTACTTAAGCGATTACATTTAGGCAATGACAGTGATGACACCATTCCTCCTTCGAAGCATGAGCACGATTATATTGCATTGGTGATAGTGATGATGAGACTTATGATCCAGCTAATCCCGATCATGATGATTATTTTTAATACATGTATGATCCGTACTAATAATTAATTTTTTTCAATACTAGTTTATTTTCTAATTTTTTTGCATCTCATTCTAAATTCATTTTATTTATCTGTGCTGATTGGTTTACTCTTTTTAATTGCAAGTGATTGAGTAAAGATGATGGGCGGTTTCAGGAAGGTAAAATCGTTGTACAAAAGAGATTCTGTGCAGCTGAGGAGTCCAGCAAGGGTCGAGGAAAGGGTGGAGGCAGAGATCGAGGGAGAGACAAGGCACCTGTAGCTCCACCGTCGCCTGTACCTCCGTCGTCGCTCGAGGAGGAGGAGCAGGATGAAGAGTAGCAGGAGCAGGAGCAGAATGACGAGCAGGAGGAGCAGGAGGAGGCGACAGGGGGTTCAGCTTCCTTTGGAATGTCAGGTGTCTGGTTGCGAGGTCCCTCTACCCTCCCGACCCGATCGATACCTCGTGAGAGACGCCCGCTGATTTGACCCACTGGTGCTAGGTAAGTAACTTAAGAAGTTGTCATTTATTTTCCATTTGATATGTTGAAAATCACAATAGAAACTAATAATTTATCTTAATCACTTGGGCAGAGGTTGGACGCTTGTGGCTGCAGGTGATCATAAACGCCATGTCAATGGCATCCTTGGTCTTTTGTGCAAGCTACACTTTCTGGGCCTGGTTGCATATGGCGGAGGGCATGAGCCGGCCTACACATGGGACAACTACGTCGCATTTCCCGATGTACCAGATCGGGATGGTAGGGTCTTTCGCAACAAGGCAGAGCGGGTGACGGCTGAGCTGTGAGTAAGTCTTTTTCGCACTACATTTAGTTTTCATTTGACATTGCTAAATAATGACTGGATACATCGCGTCTATATGCAGGATTTCTTCATATGCCAGGACGGATACAAGGCTAAGGCGGCTCCTGTGGCTCACAAGGCCTATGTCAAGCTCGTCAAGGACATGCATTACGAGGCGCGCGTCCAGGCCATTGTAACATACCATGCTACGTACCTTGACACGAAGATCACAAAAACTCAAGCAAGAACTATAACGATGACCCGGGCAGAATACCTGCAGGTAAATATAAAACATTAATACTACTTTCTTCTGAGATTTAGTACGCTTAATTTGATCTTCTTATATGTCATATACTTAATGACGTGTAGGTGCCTCCGTGGTGGTGCGCCCAGCATCTCCAGTGCTGAGAAGAGATGGTGAATAAGTGATGCACTGCCGAGTGGGAGGAGACGCACAACACTTGTCGGGAGTGTCGTTTGATGATGCCAGGTGCACCACACCATCAAAGCAACTGTAGCCTGGACGAATACACGGCTAGATGGGTACACGAATTCATTTCTTTATTATAACACTCAATTTTGCATAATTTCTACTCATCTTGCTATTTTTCCGTAGTCCTTGTCACATGGTGGTCATTCTTGCTCTCAGTTCAAGGCACGGGCTTTGGCCCACAAGGGCAAGGCGACGTCCGACGTCAACTACAACCCGGAGGACTCACCCTCGACGTACAGCAATGCGACCGTCCACAGTCACCTCAGTGAGTACACTGAGATGACAAGAGAGGTCTATGGGCAAAAGTACGATCTGAGCACCCAGGACCTTGATGGAGAAGTCGTCATGAGGGTAGGAGGAGGCAAGAAGCACGGATGGTACTGGATTAACGACAGCACACTCGACACGGCCACTACTCCCACTTTCTCTCAGATTGGAGCAAGGAACACAAGTTCAAGCCCGGCCATACGCCCACGACCAGCCACTGCACAGTCCCAGATGGAGGCACTCCAGGTTACTTCTGTTTTATTCGTCGTTCTTTGATTTTTACATACCTTTGCTTTGCATTGTAACATTGAGGTGAAATATTGTAGGCCGAGCTGACAGAAGAGAGGAGGCTAAGGGAGGAGATGGCGGCGAGGATGGAGGTCGATCGACAGAGGCAAGAGGCCAAGCGGCAGAGGATGGAGCAGATGTTCCACTAGATGCAAAGTCTTAGCGAGAGGATGGGTCAACCTCTGCCACCGGAGCTATTTCCTCCTCCACCTCCTCCTGCAACTACTCCTGTGAGTATGAATGTTTTAAGTTGCTTGTTTCTACTTTAAATCTTGTCTAACAGATGCAATCTCTTCTCTTTTGTACAAAATCAATCGGCGGCATAGAATCATGCGGCATCGAATCAATCGTCTCATACGCCACAGTGGCCTCATAGTTGATCTGTGTGTGAAGCTATTGGACTATGTGTGAAGCTATTGGAATATGATAGATGTTTATTGTGTTTTGTGTGAGACTTGTTTATATAAACTGCCTGTGATGTGATTTATATGTTTGTGGTCTATATAAATTGTCTGCGATGTGATCTATATGTTTGCGGTTTATATAAACTGCCTGTGATGTGATATATGTGTGATTTTAGCTGATTTTAACAATTCTGTGCATTCAAAAAATATATTTTGCCGAGTGCCTCAGATTTTGCCGAATGTCTGGGTAAAAACATTTAATGTTTGCCGAGTGTTGTTACCCAGACACTTACCCAGATACTCAGCAAACATTCAGCGTTTGCTGAGTGTCGTAAGCCTGGCACTCGGTAAAAAATAAGTGTTTGCCGAGTGTCACATGCAGGCGCTCGGCAAAGTCTCTGTCACTGTTTTCTGCCCGTTCGGTCTACTTTTTTTTGCCGAAGGTCTAAAGGGCACTCGACAAAGCTTTTGCCGAGTGCCCGACAAAAAACAATCGGCAAACAGCTCTTTGCCGTCAAAAGGTAGGTCGAGTGGCCTATGCCGTGGGTGGCACTCGACAAACATTTTGCCGAGTATTTTTGTCCTATTGCTGAGTGCTTTTGGCACTCGACAAACAGGGGCATTCCGGTTGTGCATATAGTTAGGCTGTATACTTAATTAGGGCCCTTTTGCTACAGCTTATTGACCAACTTTTTCAACAATTTTCCCATAAGCTGTATCAAACAGTTAACGCTTGATGGAAAAGCTGCTATAAGCGGTCCTAGAAATAAGCTATGAGAAATAAACTCCAAATATCTAACCTATCCGGCACATCTCTATCATAAGCTATGCATAAGTTACTTTACTTTTTCCAGAGGGCTTTAGCTTATCCAAAAAAGTTGCCCCATCACATAAGGCAACAACACTAAAATCTACTTTCGTTCTAAAATTGTTATCACAGGTGACTTCTAACATCAATTTTGACTTCATCTTACTCAAAAATTAAAATATGATAAATTTTATATGTTTTGTTTTAATTTGCTTTATTAAAAGTGTTTGAAACATGATTTATAATTTTACATATTTAAACTTTTTTTTAATAAAAAAATAGTCAAAAATGATGTTAAAAGTAAACGGCAACATTAATTTAGAAATAGAGAGAATATTTTTATTATAAGCCAAAGCACTACCAAAGCAGATCTTAATTAGCCTTTCTAAGGGGAATCCTAATAATGTAAACTACTCCATCCAGTTTTAAAATATTGACATCATTAATTTTTAACATTAAATTTGATCATTTATCTTATTACAAATTTAGTTTTTTTAATGAGACAAATGATCAAAGTTGACGTTAGAAACTAACCGTGTCAATATTTTAAAACTGAAGAGGGTATTAAATTGTGGTTCTTCTGTAATTGTATATAGATGTAAATTTCTTTTCAAACGGTTATATAAATGCTATGTAATTGGCCATACCATTTGTTAGGAACATACTTCCTCTATTTTCTTTAGACGCAGATAGTAATTCCTACTGTATGAAGGTAAATAAAAAAGAAAGGCTCCATTAGGTACGCATTTTTATAGTTGTGCTTTTTATTGTGTGTAGCTGCCGCTACAGTAAAAAAGAATAGCATCATTGCAGCAGCGCAGCTGTTGGACAGGCTTTCGAACGGGGCCAAAACAGACGGAGTATCATGTATGCATCATGAAATTTGCCTATAAAATTCGAGGATAAAGACAAGTAAAAATACGTGAGCTTTACAAAGATCACAAACACTGAGTCAGAGTACTTGTGAAGCTGTAAGAAGCGACAATTGGTCAGATACAAAATCCAAATGGGCTCTTTATGGCCCAGCCCAGATGAACAAGAACGGTCCAAGCTTCTTTCTATCCATCATTTGCCACCTCTGACCGTACCACCACCTCACATCGGAAGTGGCCATGGCTACGACGGTCGGCGGCGGCGAGGGCATGATGACGCGGGAGCAACTGCTTCACCTCTTCTCCCGCTTCTCCTTCCTCATCTCTCTCCCAGGTCGTTACCCATCTCTCCTGCGTTTCTGGTTCCGCTCCCGTTCTCCTCCCTACCATTTTCCCCTAATCTTGGTGGCTGGTTCCGTGTTCCAGAAGTCAAGCAGCGGATCGCCGACGCTATCAGGGACAAGCAGGTGCAATATCTTCTACCTTCATTCCCCTTCTATAACACCTGCTGTCTAGTGACTTTCTTTTTTTTTTCGTTTGGTTACATTTTGGGCTGGTTCTTGAAATGTTGAATTACACCTGGAAATTCATGTTGCATTAGGTCATTCAAGAATTCCAAAGTTTCTATTTAGGTCTCGAAATGGGACAGATTTTAAAGTTGGGCGAATTTGATACATGCCCTTACAATTTTGCAAACTATGAGGCCCTACAAGTGATGACACGTGGGTTTGAATGACATATTTTAAACTTCACAAAATTGTAGTGGCATGTATCAAATTAATCCTTTAAAGTTATATAAATTTTGCTGGAGGACTTCTAGATCCTTATAATTGCTACAGGACACCACAATGGATTTTATTTGCTGCAGGGCTTTGAGGACTCTTCCAAATAGTTGTAATTTTTATGGGACATTGGCAATGGATTTTATTTGCTGCTGGGCACTGTGAAAGAACTAGACACAACATCTAATATTAGCAAATAAGACATTTCTCAGTGTCATATAGCAAATCCCATGATCAACTGGAGTTTTGTAGCAAATTCTATTAAGTTGTTGTGTTGTTTGGTCAATGAAATTTAAGTGTTGAGCTGAACATCCACATGCTAATGTTATTTTGTTTATCTTGTTGTATAGGAGGCTGTGGCAGTGACCACTGCGATACAGGAGGAGATCCTTCGCGAGATGGGTATAGGTATGATCAGCCGCATACTATCGAACACCATGTTGGCCTAGCCCAGTTACATTTTCTTTACACATGGCCCGAGGCCAACGCTCGAGACTCTACACACTTTGAGCGGAAATGGCTTCCTCTTGTTGACGCCCATCGCTTGGCTCAGCATTATAGTTGTGACATTTGGGAAGGTCTTCATGATGGCCATCTTGCCCCTTGTTTTCTAGAGACCCCATGTTAGACCTGCAAACAAAAATATTCCTACGTCCTGATGAGTGCCAAATTTCGTAGCTAACCAAACTACAAACTTTTGATGCTGACGTGTATTCATCGAACTTTTTTTTAAAAAAAAAAAAAAGCAATCTCTTCTAGTTTCCTTTCAACAAGCCAGAAGAAATGGCACCCGGGGCACTTGGACCTTTTTATATCGTCAACAATGCAATTGTTGATATCTATATCTTGATAACGCACCTGGCTTACAAAAACATTTAAGAATGTAACACATTCTCAGTTTTGAATTCAAATAATCTGGATTTCTAGCCTTTTTTCCTTGCAGTTATATTGCTTATTATATTTTTGTTTCGAATTGTCCAGAAGGATTGTACTCATATTTGTCTTGATATGGATTGCAACAACCTCTGACGTGATGAATTTTGGCATGCTGTTTCTGAATTATCAGATCCAGGCTTTGGTATTGGCTGCCTAGGAAAGGTGAATGTTGTTTATGAAAATGACATGGACTTGATGATTAAGTTTTATCAATTCGTTGCCAAGTAAGCGCCTTGCTTTGAAACATTGCCATATTAGAGAAAACTGTTCCCCAAGACGTGTGCTCAGACTTTTGTTATTCAATTTGATAAGAGAAGAGATGGCCATTGATGAAGCTGAGCTTCAACCTAGAGAATTAGCTGAAAAATTACATGCTCAGCAAATATTACAGGAACAGGTGATGTAATACCTTTTTATTGCCCTTTGTGGAACATTTATGTTATCCGTAACCTACATTCTAATGAACTCTGTTTTCAACTTGTCGCTGCAGCAACTAAACATGCTAGTTGAAATGAGAAAGTATAGTCCAGATAGCCAATCTGTCATACTTGGGACTGTATGTGCATCGTCCCATTCCCTCCATGTTCCCTTTCCTCTTAGTTCAGATTAACAAAAGAAACAATTTCTTACTTGGCTTCACTTGTAATTCTCTTGCAGCTGCGTAAACAATTGGAGAAAGCTAACTTTGATACTAGTGCTTCAATCTTGAGCCCAGAGCAAATTCGAGAGGTTGTTCAAAAATAGATGTCATTTTTCAAGAAAATGCACTCCCTCGGTCCCTATTTATTGGATGTTTTTAATGTGTGCATAAGAATTGATGATTGCGATCCTTGAATACATGACTTCGAAGTCATGTCAGCCAACGTGATTTCGAAGTCATAAGGAAGGGGATCCTGATTCAAGAATTAGCAGGGTGTAAAAGGTGGGATTTATTGAAAATGAGGAAAGAGATAGAGATATGTATTGAGAATGAAGAAATGTGTCTTTGGAAGTGATGATGACAAGAAAATTGTAAAAATTTGAAGACCGGTAACATGAGGCAGAGGGAGTATATTTTCTTTCACTAAAAAGAATGAACGGTGCTGTAATTTTATATTTAGCAGACTGGATCTTGAGATATAAAGTTATTGCAAATAATCTTATGCTACATCCTGATTTTGCAAAGATTTTTCTCCGTTATGTTGTATCTAAAACCTTTATCCGACATGCAAGTGGCAAGCGGACATGCAAGTGCCAAGCCATAATAGTGGACTCCCATAATATACGAAATTATAATTATTACTGTTTGATGAAGCCATAACAACAAAATAGTGGTTTGCTTTGTTTCATGTTTTACGGTGGCATTTAAAACTTTGTGCTCAGGTGATCAATTTGAAAAGGAGTGTCCTTTCAGATTAGATAACTTTTCATAACATACACTAGAAAATTTGTGCGTTTGCCACACATCCGTTGGTCTCTCTGTTGTGTCACCTGTTCTCTTTAGCTGAAGTTGTGCTCTTCAAAGACTCCTGATCATACGAAGATACTGACGTCTCTATTTCTTTAATGTAAAATTCTTTTATAAATTGAGTATGTTTACTACAAAAATCATTATATGGAAGTTCAGAAGTTTTAAAGTCATGTAGAACAAGGTGACAATATATTTCAAGAAAAAAAAAATCTCCTTGGAAAGGAATCTGGAGAATTTCTACTTAACAGTACAATCATTTCTCACTTATATGCCTGCCTCTTATGTTCAGTATAGCCGTATAGGGACTTCATCCTAGAAAGGTCAGTATACGTAGCGCTGTTGCTCTACCCTTGCTCAGCAAGATTCTGTTGATGCCCAAAAACCCATACTAATAGAAGAAAAGGAAAGGTCAGATACAATCTCAGAAGTAAAGACGCACAGCACAGAATTTTTCTCATCTTTATTTGCATTTATAAGAGGAGAGCATACAGCATCATGATGCCTATACTGGAACAGAAAAAACAGCATTGATACTCAATAACAACAGAAATAAATTTTAGAAGACAACATTTTTTTTTGAGGATAAAATGCTATTGAAAAGTATCTAGTGCATACTGCTTCCGCGGCTGCATCTGCCAGTAAGAACAGGAAATCATCACCTCTCAACTGCGTGTAATGAAAACAAATCTTATGAAGCAGTTAGAAGCCGAGCTAAACAGGCCTAAGATATTTCAGATTAATATCTGATTACCTTTTACTTCATAAAATAGCAAAATGAAATGACATTTATGATTGGTAGCTAGAACAATATAGTCGCTCTGGTTTTAAATTATTGACACTTTTAATATCAACTTTAACCATTCGCCTTATTCAAATATATAAAATTATTAGTCATGCTTTAAATATCACTAATGATAAAGTAAATAATAGAAAAATTTTTTATATTTGAATAAACTTTTTGAATAAGACAGATGGTTAAAGTTGACGTTAGAAGTTCAATAGTATCAATATTTTAAAATTGAAGAGAGTATATTCAACAAAGTCAGCTTAATCTCTACGCAATTTGCCTGGAGAAAATCTGAATAAGTTAGTGTCATTGATTAATTAGCATGAGAAAATACGGAATACGGAAGAATGGTAGCTCAATGCTAAAAATAGAATATTGAAGAATGTTCTTGTTTGTGACGGTCATGAAAAGTCTAAGACTCTCTTTATTTGAGCTGTAGCTTCTGAGTTTTTAGAAAACGAATATAATTATATCTATAACATCACTTTAGTTGCACTTTTCGACTATACCACTATCTTGGGTCAATGATATGTAGGATCAGACCTCATATGTTATTGACTAGCTTAATGGTATAGATTAAAAATGTATTCAAAATGATGGTATAAATACAAATAGCCTTTTAGAAAAGTTGGCTGGTGACTAGTTGAAAAATTGACTGGTAAAATTTAGATATTGACTTTATTATATACATTTAGCTTTTCAACATACCAAAAGTTGAAAAAAAACAGTCTTTAGTGAGTTTTTTAGCTTTTAGTTTATTTTTGCAAAATCTAAATTTTTAGTATTTCGAAAGCCAGCTTTTTAAAACTTTGTTTATTTCAACTTTTTAGTTTTCAGCCGTGAAAAAAAAGTGGTGTGAAGCGCTCACTTTAGCGCGCTGAAGCGCAAAGCAGAGAGGAAACGCTTCGCTTAAGGCCCTAAGCGCGCATAAGCGGAGGTTGAGCCGCGTAGCGCTGCCGGCAGCGGCTCTCGGCGATGGGAAGAGATCTTCAGTGGCCTGCAAGGCTGCAGCGGTGCGTGGATGGGGAGGGTGGCTGCAGGCGAGGTCGGGAAGAGTAGGGAGCAGCCTGTTGGGGCGACATGAGGGGGAGAGAGAGAGAAAGCGGAGGCAGAGGCGGCTGTGGGAGGGTCTGGTCGGGAGCGGTGAGTCTGGCATTTTGGTAGATGCTTCTATTTATATGCTAGAGTAAGAGAAATAGGCTATATATTAGATTTGCTGAGCTTTTATGTTACTGGCACTTTTCTGGCTGTTTTTTTTTCTTTTTTTTTTCTTTAACCTTATTTCATTATGTAATATGTATATAATATTGATCGCTTAGTAAAACGCTTAAAGGCGTTTAAACACGATTAAGTGCTAGACAGTGCATCATCGTTCGTTTAGCGTTTACTGCTTATTTTTTTTTCATGGGTTTTTAGCTGAAAAAATCAGCTAAAAAAAAAAACAAGGAGTGCCTAAATATGATATACTACTCAGAGTAATCAAGTACTCTATCCGTTTTTTTATTGTTGTTGTCGTTGACTTTTAACTTTAATTTTGATCGTTCATTTTATTAAATTTTTTTAATAAATATCATATTTTGTTATAATTTTATTTATCATTATAATTATTTGAATCACAACTTAAAATTTTATATATTTAAACTAATTTTTTAGTAAAATAAATGATCAAATTGATATTGGAAGTAAACAATCTGCGATGCATATTAATTTTATATATAGAGAGAGAGAGCCGAGGCGAGGATGGGTCTGGGTCGCATAGGTGAGGGGTGGAACTGTGGAAGGAGCGGGGTGCGATCGAGGCGGGGGCTGGCCGGACCGCCGGGATGGGGCAGGTTCTCACTAGCGCACAGGCTGTGGAGGTGTGTGGAAAGCAGGGCGAGGGCTAGGGCTGGGGCTGGGGCCGGGTCGCGCCAACGCCATAGGTGGCCGAGGTGTGGGGAAGCTGCAGGATTGGAAGGCGAAGGCTATGCTCATCAGTGAGTTTCTTTGGAGTTTGCTCGCGAGTTTTCCTGTGCATGTTGGCGTGAGGAGAAATAAAGCTATTCACGCGGAGAAGCCGTATACAGTTTAGATAGTAAAAATTGTAGAATCACATATGGAGAAACCGCATACGGTTTATATAGTAAAAGATTGTTTTTGCTAGATAATATACATCATGTTGTATGCCTTCTCAAAACCTCAGAGGTTCCACCAACAGTCACTCCATCTTGGTCCACCTATTGATGGTGTTTACACCCAACCATTGAGCTAGCTTCAGTGCACAATAAAATGAGCCCCTCAATAAATACAGTTATGAGAAACACTACGCAATTGGTCCAGACATTTTAATACCAGAGCAAAATTGAAGACCGGAAGTTCTGGAACATAAGGGAACTGAAAGAAACAAAATCATTGTATCCTACTTTTACTAAAATAAAATAAAAAATAAAGAATGATATAAGTCGGTATATCTTCCTCAGTATATCACAAGAAAACAGCCTATCTGGGGATAGTTGGAGCACTACTATGATGTATCCAAATCCTTAGGCTATTCCATATGCAACTTATCCCTTTGTTAATATCATTAGGGATGTACCAAAAGAGCATCATTTCACAACAGTCTTTCATGTGTGAATTTGAAACTAAACTTCAGTAGACCTGTCTAATGTTGATATTTATCCTGGAACTTTGAATGTAGTCCAAGATGAACTTGTCATCTTCACCAGAAAGTTGTGAAACAAGTGCAGAAATATCTTGCTGGTCACTTTCCGTAAAGATTCGTGGTACACCTGTGACAAGGAAGCGAAAATGTTAAGGAAGAAACAAAACCTAACCTATGATGTTTCAGATTCCATTGTAGAAGTATTGTTCATTAAATTACCATGGAAGCATTCTCGTGCTTCTCCAGCCATTAATACAATATCACCACTTCTTAGGAACATTGCTGTTGGAACTTCATCTCTTGTCTTTCCTCCAAGAAGAAAGATGCACTTACAGCCCAAACTAAAACAAAGAAAGGTTAAAAACATTATATTACAAAAAATTAAGGAAATTAAATAAGTAAGAAGCTGGATTATAATACCTTATGCTTACAATAGGTTTTGACCAATCTTTTTCCATGTCATCAACATGACCACCAAGCATGTCACCTACATCAGTCTAAGATCAATGTTGGAGTACAGATATTGAAAGGCAAATGTAACTTCAACTCTTCAAGATAAATTAAAAAGCATCAATCAATATAAAAGGGTATTCACTGTATGAATAGAAAAGTTACATACTTGGACCATAGTAGTTTACTATGGCAGCTTCTGGCTTAAATTCTTGTCCAG
>BCLH01000899.1:0-34596 GCA_001602315.1 Zoysia pacifica
AAGAGGGAGGGAATGTTACAGAACCATCACAGGGGACGGTGCAGACTGCACAGGATCAGGTGGAGAACGGCATCGCCAGACCACGTCGTCAAGCTAAACCAAACTATCGTGTATTTGGGCCCGAGTGGCAGCAGGCGTGAAGTGTGTGTGCTTTGTCCTATAAGTATGAGACTTTGAGCTTGTAACAAACCATCAAAAAAGAAGCAATAACAGAATATATTCCTACCTATCTGTTCTCCGTTGCTCCTCCTCGTTTTCCCCATTCTCCTCATTCTCCTCCGCTACGATCTCTGCCTCTAACACGGTGGCAGCAGGATCTTCGTCGACATCGGGGACCAGATCGAGGTGATCAGCGGCGGGGTGTACAAGAGCGCGGTGCACCGCGTGGCCGTGGGAACCGAGGGACGGTGGCTCTCCGTGGCCACGTTCTACAACCCTGGGCTTGACGCCGTTGTGGCGCCAGCGAAGGAGGAGCCGGCGTACCCCGGCCCCTACAGGTGGGGGGACTACCTCGACTACTACCAGCGCACCAAGTTTGGCGACAAGGCCGCCAGGTTAGAGGGCGTTAAGAAGATGCTTGGTTAAGCTAAACGAAGACGGGTTTCTACATATTCCTCTTGAGTGTTTGCTTGTCTCCGAATAATTCACTTTCTTGTTTGTTGCATTGTGTGTTTTAACATTCCCTAAAGGCAACCAATAAAAAATGTCGGATCAATGGCCGCTGCATGTACCAGGATGTATCAATCTATTATGGCAATGTTGTGTCATCGTGATTGTCATGTGCCTAATAGTTGAAGTTGTCGGTGTTTCGCCCATCGGCATAGTACGATTTACATATTCAGAGAGAGATTCGGCGCGCTCTTCGTATCGATGTGGCTTAGTCTATAAAAGACTCAAAATGTTAACCTGATTCGGGTCACCACAGAGGTGTGATACCCTACTTCAGGATCGAGAGGATGTGTGTCGTATAAGCTTGGGATAAGGTTACAATGGCAGAAAAATCCTTGCACGAGCAAAAACCCTAGCACGCTTGTGTGGACTGTATCGAAACTCACACTTAAAAAACCATTGCTCGCTATGGTCTCCGGTGCCCTTTTATATAGGAGTCAGACCGGAGTTACAAAGCTTGGTGCCTACAAAATCGAGCGACCCTCTAACGAGTGGAGCTGCGGTCTTCTGAGAAGTTGATTCTCTGGCGCCTGTTGGCGCCGGAGCATCTTGTCAGTGTTCTTCGATCCTCTTTTGTCCAGCGCGCTTTACCATTTGCTTTACCACCTGTCACAGTGCTTTATCTCCTGTTGGGTTGCTTTGCTATTTGTTGTATGATATCCGAGATCTCTGCGCTTGTCAGGAGTTGGTGACCAGGGTGGTGGCCGACCCATGAGGGTCGGATGAGTAAGGCGGTTTCCCGGCCTTCGAGTGGCTGGATTTTTTCGTCACGTGGGTCTTCGAGTGAGCCCGACCCTTGAGGGATGGACGGCATCTTCCGTTGCTCCCGACCTTCGAGGGTCAGGGCAATCCTTTGTGGGCTGTGAGTTTGCCCGTGGGACGCAGCTCGTTGGGGCACGATCCCGACAGTAGCTTCTGAGCCCTACGCTATTTGCAATCTTCGTTGACACGGCGCTGGGCTGAGTCTTCGGTCTTCTTTGGTAATTGATCCTACGGGCGCAAGCGTAGCCTCCGAGCCCTCAAGCGATCCGAAGGGTTGGTCGAGGGTTTAATCTTCGTGCTTCAGAGAATGATCCTGCGGGTGCGTGCGAGCGCGTTCGTAAGGCGTAGCCCCTGAGCCCTCAAGGGATTCGAAGGGTCGATCGAGGGTTTAATCTTTGTCCGATCGTCAGTCTTCAATTTTTGATCGAGCGCGCCCGTAGGGCGTAGCCTCCGAGCCCTCGGGCGATCCGAAGGGTCGATCGAGGGTTTAATCTTCGAGGTGGATTCTCGGATTGATTTCCCGACCATCGGGGTCAGGGCCAATTTCGTTATTGGCCAGATTTTTCTAAGACGAGCGCCTAGATTGAGCCAGCCGGGTTGGTCTCATCTCATGATTGACGCCGCGCCTAGATCAGGCCAAACAGATTGGCCAGATTCCATGATCAGCGCCGTGGGCAGGGGTCGGCCCGAACGGTTCGGCTGTCGACCCTCTGCTGTCCAAGGGTGCAAGTTTTCGTCCTGCGATTCACTCAGGAAAACACCAGAAATGGTTTCGGCGATCAAATGCCTCCTTCACGTCCGCGTGGAAGGTGGATGCCACATCTTGGAATTGTAACTGTCGGAACGATCCAACTATCGAGGGTCGTTGATCGAACGGCCATTTGAACGTGTCGTTTCACGCGAGCGCGTCTTGACGCACTGGCGCCCGCCAGGCAATAACTGCCCTGGCAGGCGCGCGCAAGCGTTACCTCCGCCGGCAGAGGCATCCTAGAGTCATGTCGGTCCCACCTATTAGCGGACGAGGTGCAGAGATCGTGGGTGTCTGACGGTTCGGGAGCCCATGATAGCACAGGAAAGGCACCATCGCGTCGTGCGTCGGAGATCATGGACGCGGAAACCGTTCGCGTCCAGCCGAATAAAAAAGGGGAAGGAGCGGGTTTCAAATCTCACTTTTTCCATTCACCTTCATCTTCCTCCTCGCCCTTCACCTTCCTTGTCTTCTTCGCCTGTGTCACCATCATCTTTGGCTTCTTTGCCTTCTTCGCCTCCGCTTCCATCGCTATGGCAACCTCTGCATGGAAGAGGTCATGCGTCACTGCGGTGACCCTCGAGACCAACGTACTCGTAGGCATGATCCCACCATTGGAGGACGCCCAGTGACGGCCAGCGGGAGGGATTCGTAAGCTGGAGGCGGAGGCTCACGAGGTCGTCAGCTTCATCGACTTTCATGAACGTGGGCTTTCGCTGCCCGGCTCCGACTTCTTCCACGGATTGCTGTCCTACTACGACGTCTGCCTCCACCACCTCAACCCGAACGGGGTGCTGCAAGTCACCGCGTTCGTCACGTTGTGCGAGGTGTTTCTCAGCATCGCCTTGCACTTCGTCCTGTGGAAACATTTCTTCCTTGTCACCCGATAGCAGGAGAATAGCGTCATCCGGAGCGTCGAAGGCGCTGGGATCGTGCTTCTAGGGATGCGCGCCAAGGAGTACTTCAAGGTGCCGCTCAAGACGTCCCTGAAGGGGTGGCACGAGGACTGGTTCTACATCAACAACGCCGTCCCCTGGACTGCCGCCTATCCGCAATGAGCCGCTCAGCTTCTCTATTCGTGGGGCACGAGCCCACCGCCAAAGAGGGAGCAACGCTGGCCCCACTGCTCCGACGCATCAAGGAGCTCCAGAGTGCAGGGTTGAATGGCACCAAGCTTGTCGCGACATTCGTCAAGTGCCACATTCAGCCCCTCTGCCTCCGGTCCCGGCTCCTGTTCGACTACGTCGGGCTGCTCGACAACATGCGCGAGGCGGTCAGGACAGAGTTGACAGAGAGGAACTTCGTCACCCAACTGGAAAGGTTGCTCAAGGGCGATGTCACTGGCGAACTGATCGACGGGCCGACCCCTCTGGCCGCGGGCCAACTGGGAGGGTTGGTAAGTTGCTTCGTTTTTCTCTTTGTCGGTCGTTGAGGTCCGTAGCAGATGATTGTGTTCGCGTCGTAGGCTTAGGTTGGTTCTTGATTGTGGTTGTTGCAGGTGGGCATCGCTCCCTTACCCGTGCCGGTGGAGCCATCCCCAGCTCCGGCCCCGACCTCAGTTGCGGTGAGCCCAACCGGTCCGAGCGCTGTTGGGACGAGTTCGATGAGGACGCCTTCGGCCGAGGAGGAAGGGGGAGACCGGTGGCCAAAGGCAACGGGGCAGAATCATGGAACAGGTCCTTGGCCTAGCCGCGCCGTCGTCGCTGGTTGGGTCGAGGAGCCCGACCCCAACTCCCACTGCCGCCATCCCTGACATTGCGGCGCCGCTTGCCGCCATTGCCGAGGAGGATTTTGACTCCTCGGATGACGTGCCGCTAAGCCAACGTCACTGCCGTCAGAGGGAGTCGGATGATGCTCCTGAGTCCCCGTCAAAGAAGGCGAGGACAGAGGAGCCGGACGTTGAGACCTTCGCCGACCCCCTAGTGTCCCCCACTGCTGCTGTGATCCCGAGCGTCGGCTTGCCGGTGCCAACCCGGAGCCTCCCGTTTCTGACCTGGAGGTCGAGAGCGTAAGTCCCTGTACTTCAGTTTAATTATTGATATTAACTTACTGTTTGGGGTACTGAATTTTGGCCATTTGCTTTTACAGTCCTCCGACTTCGATTGCCACAGCGCGGGCTTCTGCAGCGGCCTTCACGTCCGAGGGGGATACTACAACCGCGGGGTCGACGCGCTCCACGACCCCTTTGCCGCCGTTGGCGCAACACCCACCGGCTGGCGAGCCCATGGTTGGTGAAGCTGCGCTGCTGTCTCTCCCCAGGCGTTGCTTCTGAGAGCAGGGAGGAGGCGGGTGAAAAAGATACTTTGCCTTCCCCAGCAGTGGGTAAGGAGGAGGGTGGAGAGCTACCCCCGAGCATGGATGCCGAGGAAGTCTGGGAGCCAAGCTCGCCCCCTATTGTCGAGGAACCGAAGGGGTCGACTCCGCCTCCCATTGCGGGGTCGAGGGAGCTGACGCCGCCCCTGCTGTGGGGTCAAGAGAGCTGACGCCGCCCCTGCTGCGGAGGAGCCGAGGGTCCATTCTCTGACCTCCACTGCCACGGACGAGATGGTCAGAGAGGCCTAGCTGCATCTTGATGGCCAGGCCGAGGAAGTGAAGCAGCTTGTCACTGCCGCTTTCACGGGTCTCAGCGGCGCTTTGGGCAGCTTGTCTGAGTGCCAAGACGTTTTCTGGGACCCCTACACGCTGCAGTGCCGGGTAAGCCATGGTTTTATCGAATTTTTCTTTTACAAACCTTTCTAAGTTGCGATGCTAAGTCGAATTCCTCACAGGAGACCCTTCATTGGGTAGCGGGCCGCCCTCTGCAAGATCCTCTACAAGTTGAGGTTGACGCCTTGCGCAAGGAGCTGGAGACGCCTCGAGCCGACTGCGATGCTTAGAGGAGGGTCGTTGCCCAGCTCCGCCGCGCCATCGACTCTGCTGTGGAGGTGAGGCGCATCTCCTTCGAAGAGGGCCAGGAGGCCAGAGGGAGATCGCCAGGGAACACAGGTAAAAGTCCAAGATATCCGCTGAGCTCGCAGCCGCCAAGCACGTTGTCGTGCGTAAGTGCCTTACTCTCTCGACCCTTTATTTTCTTGGGTGGTCGCCAAATACCTCGAACTCCATTGCTTTCTGCAGAGCTCCAGCAACAGATTAACCGACAGGCCTCAGAGATGGAGTCTCTTCAAAACTTGAAGCGTGCCGTCGAAGGGGCCCACGAGGTTGTCGAGGGCGCCCTCGGCCGAGCCTAGGAGAACTGCTGTCATGACTTAGAGAGCCGGGACGCCGTCGATGCAGCGCGAGTGATGGCCGAATAGGAGGTCGGGAAGCTTTTGGCGGAGCTGTCACAGCTGAAGGAGTCAGGTTCCGCTCCTGGTGCAGGAACAGGAGGCCAACGAGGCGACGGTCGTCTAGCTCCAGCAAGAACTGGCGGGCGCCCGGGCTGCGACCGAGGCTATCACGAAGGAGCGAGACAGTAAGTGTTACTTACTTCACTTGTTGACTTGCAGGGGTCGGTCCCTTAATATCATGTTCGATGCTGGCGTGACCGGCGAGTTTAAGGCGTTGCGGGGAGGAGTCCGCTCCTTGCTTCGCCAGGTCTTCAACGACATGCGTGAAGGTTCCATCACCACGGTTTACGGGGTCTGGTGCTACAGTTATTGCTGAGGCTTATCGGCTCTGAGCTGATGATTATGTTGGAGGATGGGGCTTCGTTGACCTTGGCACAGACCTGCTCGCACTACCTTGAGGTCGACCTCGGACGCATCTCCGAGGGGTTCGACGCGGGGATGCTGAACGAGCAGATCTGAAGCTGCAACAAGACGTGAAGCCCAGGGCACGGAAAATTGTCGCCGACTTCTAGAGGCCGAACTTCCTTCGAGAGCGGTTCAAGCGGCTGCTGCCTCGTCATAATTTTGCACCTTAGTTAGGATTTTTGTAATGCTCTTTGCAAAACAATGTAAATAAAAACAAAACTGACCCTCTGGTTCACTGTGTAAATTTTTGCACTTTTTTGTTTTTGAGTTCCGTTGGAGACTTGACCGAGCGATTGGGTCGGATATAGCCCGTAGGGTCGGGGTCGATCCCGATACAGCCACTGAGCGTCACCGACCATGGATCGTCAATCATTAGCCACGAGGACTTGAAACACTTGCACTCGCAATTTGCACAGAATGCCCAAGGGTCGCCCGCGAACTCGGCGCGGGTCAGGGGGCCGGCCCCCGAAATAGACAGAGGCACAGAGCCTTAGGACGGAAAATGAGGCATGGAGCCTGAAAATGAAACCATGGGATCGGGCCGCCGCGCTGCTCATCGGTTAAGTCACGTCGACTCGGGGAAACGTTCGAGGTTCACGCCAGGGCGAGTTCGGGACTTAACTTTCAAAAACTAGGGTGGACCGCTCCCCGAGCGAGAGGCTCGGAGCCTACGCCATGGGGCCCAACGAACTTGTTGTAGAGGCCAACGAACATGTCGCAGGGGACATCCAGATAGCCCTCGAGCGGTGGGGGGTCGGCCTTGCGGCCGCGCGCCAGCGTCCAAAACCATAAAGACAGGAGTGCTTAGAAAAAACTTATCTGATCTTATTATGCATAGAATCGATGCAGTTGCTTGATGTTCCAAGCACTGGCCAGCTCATGGCCGCTCTCGATCACCAACTTGTAGGTACCGATCTTAGAACTCGCTTGACAACATACGGCCCCTCCCAGAGTGGCGATAACTTGTGCTGAGTGACCCTAGTCTGAACCCTCGAGGACTAGATCTCCTATGTTGAAGGCCCGATCCTTGATCCGTCGGGCGTGTAGTCATCGCAAACTCTGCTGGTACTTGACCGATCGTAGAATGGTGACGTCGCGTGCTTCGTTGAGCTGGTCCAGGGCATCTTGCCGCGCAGCTTCCGACCTCTCTTTGTCGTAGGCTCGGATCCTCGAGGAACCGTAGTTGAGATCGGTCGATAGCACAACTTATGTTCCAAACGTCATGAAGAATAGGGTGAACCCTATGGTTCAATTGGGGGTCGTGCGTAGACCCCACAACACAACGAACAGGAGTTTTTGAACCCACTGCCTGCTCAATGCAGTCGTAGAGTCAGGGCTTTGTGGCCCTGGAGCACCATTCCGTTGGCGCGTTCGACCTGCCCGTTGAGACTCACGTAGTCAACGCACATCCTCTATTTCCCATTTTTTTCTTTACCATTACAGAGTTGGCGAGCCACTTGAGGTGGTACACCTCTTTGATGACCTTGGCATCTAGAAGCTTAGTGATTTGTTCTCCGATTGCCCTTCGCCTCTCGTCGTCAAAGCATCGGAGCCATTGTTTCACAGGTCGAGACCCGAGAACAATATTGAGGGAGTGCTCGGCGA
The DNA here is from genome assembly GCA_001602315.1 of Zoysia pacifica. Classification (NCBI taxonomy): domain Eukaryota; kingdom Viridiplantae; phylum Streptophyta; class Magnoliopsida; order Poales; family Poaceae; genus Zoysia; species Zoysia pacifica. The sequence goes on from BCLH01000899.1 coordinate 7,516, forward strand.
CCTCCTTCGGGATGCCCGATGTATCAGAGGGTGCCCAGGCAAAGACGTCCCGATTTCAAACGAGAAAGTTGACGAACGCGCTTTCTTATTTGTCGAAGAGCGTTGTCCTGACCCTAGCCTTCTTGGCGGGGTCAGAGGGGTCGAAGACGATCTCCTTAGAGTCATTGGCGGGTTCAAAGGATGTAGACGTTGAAGGCTTGAAGTCGTGGGTCGGCGCCGGGGCCGACCCCTTGGACTTGCTAATTTCTTCAAGCTCGACTGACCCCGAGAGGGCAAGGGCCAGCTCAAAGCTTTCTTGCTCGCAGGCGAGCGCCTGCTTGAAGTGCGACAACATGGAGATGACGTATTTGGGCCCCGCCATCTTCAGTTTGAGGTAGATGTAGTTGGGCATGGCTATGAACTTGACGTAGCAGGGTCAGAAGAGGATGGCATGGTATGTGCCGATGAAGTTGACTACCTCGAAGGCGAGCTTCTCGGTCTTGAAGTTGTTGCGGTCGTCGAAGGTGAGCTTCTCAGTCCTTAAGTTGTTGCGGTTACCGAAAGTGACCGGTAGGTCGATCTATCCCAGGGGTACTGCGCGGTCCCTGCAGATGATGCCGTGGAACAGAGCGTAGCTTGGTTGGATATCCAACCTCAAGAGCTTCATGGTGTTGAATGTGTCGGTGTAGGGGATGTTGAGGGCACTGTCGCCGTCCATGAAGAACTTGGTGAGGCGCGTGTTGCCGACGATGGGGTCGAGGACGAGAGGAAAGCGCCCTGGCTGCGGTACGTAGTCGGGGTGGTCGGACCTGTCGAAGGTGATGGGCGTCTCTGACCACTTGAGATAGGTTGGGATGGCGGGTCAGCGATGTTGACCTCTCGCCTTGTCACCTTCTGGCGGCGTTGAGGCTCGTAGGCCCACAGCCCACCAAAAATCATGAGACAGTCATCAGGCTCGGGGAAGGCTGCATTGGTGTCCTCCTCGATGCCCTTTTTCGGAGGGTCGGGGCATCGAGGTTGTCACTGTTGGGGTCGAAGATTACCTTTCAGGAACTGCTGCATTAGATGGCAGTCTTTGTAGAGGTGGTTGACCGAAGTCGCGTGGATCAGGCAAGGCTTGTCGAGGAGCTTCTCGAAGTAGTGGTCGTGGACGGTTGGTGTCTTCGTTTGGGGTCGGGGCTGCCGGTCGACGGCGGCCACAAATTCATCGCGGTGCTGCTTTCCCTTCTTTGGCTTTTTTGCTGCTCGAGCCGCCCCAGGGGCGGTCGGGGCAGCGGTCAGACTTGGACTTGTCCTTGTCTTTGCCCCGATCCTTGTCGAAGTTGGCTTGGACAACTTCCTCCCTTTTGGCGAAGGTGGTGGCGATGTTGAGGAGATCGCGCGCCGTGCGTGAGTTTTTGCACCCGAACTTGTGAACGAGAGCCTTGGAGGTGGTGCCGCAGGTGAAGACGTTGATGATGTCGACGTCGCTCACGTTTGGCAGCTCATTGCGCTTGCGCGAAAAGCGCTAGATGTAGTCCCAGAGCGACTTTCGGACTTCTGCTTATAATTTTTGAGATCCCAGGAGTTACCTGGCCGAGCGTAGGTTCCCTGGAAGTCGCCAACGAAGATTTGTCGGAGGTTGGACCAGTCGCGAATGCAACCGGTTGGCAGGTGCTCGAGCCACCCCTAGCCGAGTCAGCCAGAAAAAGCAACAAGTACTGAATTGCAAACAAATTGTCTGCTTCCCCCCTGCCCGCGCTCGGCATGCAACACGGTAGTCTTCGAGCCAGTGGGTCGGATTGGACTCACTGGCGTACTTGGCGATGTTGTTCAGCGCGCGGAACCGAGCCGAAAACCTTGCTCGACAAATCTCCGTCTCGAACGCCCGATGCCCGTCCCCTTCGGGGCTAGGGCTCCGAGAACTATCGTGGCTGTGCCGACGACCGTAGTTGTGACGGCGGTCGTGGTAGTGGTCGAGAGTTTGTTCCCACCGGGACTCGGCGTAGTGGTCGCTCCTGGCATGCCTTCTGGCGTTGATGGTGTGACGGGCGTTGCAGTTTTGCCCAAGGCATTGTCAAACGGATGAGGCCGACGGCGGAGGGTCCTGTGTCTTGGTCTGACCACCGCGGCTGGTGCGAGCCAGGCAATGCTGCTCGACGCGTCGAGGCTGACTGCTGCGTACCTCGAAATGTTGTGGCCAGAGCGATGGCTCATGTTGTTGGAGCGCGCCGTGGAGGTAGACGCATAGACGGTCGTGGGTTTCCTTCAGCATGGGATTGTTGGACGTGATGGCTTCGTCGAGAACGTAGGACACCACCACTGGGTTCTCGATGCGACTGTCGAAGAGGGGCGTGTCACCATCCATGATATGCTGGTAGGTGGTCCGCGCGCGGGCTCGAGTGCCGCCACTCGCTGTGGCAGCATCCTTGCCTGGGTTGTCGGCCCTAAGCGCAACAGCTTTGCGTCGCAAGGCTTGCTCGATGATGGAGATATCTTGATGACGTGGAGAAGTGTCGCCGATGGGTGCTTTGCAGCGAGGCGTTTCTATCCCAACCTTGGGAGCTCGCAACATAAAGCACTCCCACGCCGGGTCATGACCCAGCGTTGTACGAACACGATGGCGGCTAGCCGCGCGCTTCTTGCGCAGGGCCTAGAGATGAAGCTCACCACCTTGGTCGGCGATGAAGTCCAAGCTCTCGAAACGGAAGGCTTGGCCGATGGTGAAGACGGGAACGCGCCACGACCGGTCATCGCGAGCGACGGCAACCGTGAAGCTCCCAAAACAGAGGTGAAAGATCGAAGCCCCTCTCACCAAAGCGAAGATCGAAGCCATCGGCAAAAATGAAGCAAAAATGCACCACGAAAACGCCCTTCCTGGCGTGCCAACTGTCAGTGTTTCGTCCATCAGCACAGTACAATTTACGTATTCGAAGAGAGATTATATGCGCTTTTCCTATCGATGTGTCTTAGTCTACGAAAGACTCAAAAAGTTAACTTGGTTCGGGCCACCACGGAGGTGTAATACCCTACATCCAGCATCAAGAGGATGTGTGTCGTATAAGCTTGAGATGGGGTTACAATGGTGGAAGGATTCTTGCACGAGCAAGAACCCTAGCACGCGTGTGTGGACTGTAAAAACTCACACTTAAAAAATCGTTGCTCGCTAAGGTCCCCGGTGCCCCCTTATATATAAGGGTTGGAACGGGGTTACAAGGCTTGGTGCCTATGAAATCAGGCGACCCTCTGTCGAGTGGAGCCGCGATCTTCTGAGAAGTTGATTCTTTGGCGCCCGCTGGCGCCGGAGCAGCTTGTCGGTGTCCTTCGATCGTTCTTTGTCCAGCGCGGGGGGACAAAAGTTGCTTTAAAGTTTGCCTTACCACCTGTCACTGTGCTTTACCTCCTGCTGGGTTGCTTTGCCGCCTGCTATACGATATCAAGGATCTTTGCGCTTGTCAGGAGACGGTGACCAAGGCGGTGGCTGATCCGCGAGGATCGAACGAGTTAGGCGGTTGCCCGGCCTTCGAGTGGCTGGGTTTTATCGTCACGCGGGTCTTCGATTGAGCCTGACCCTTGGGGGACGGACGACGTCTTCCGTTGCTCCCGACCTTCGAGGGTCAGGGCAATCCTTCGTGGGCCGTGAGTTTGCCCGTGGGCCGCAGCTCGTTGCCGGGCCTTCGTATTTAACCCAGAGTCGCGAGTACCCGGGGTATATAATCCCGACAAAGGTCATGTGAGTCCTATCATCTTTTTCAGTGCTCAATTTCGTCTTAATTCAACTCTATATAATACTAGCGACCGGTAATATGTAAAAGTACTACCTCCAATTTTAAATTATTAACACAATTGACTTTTAACATTACTTTGACCATTCATCTTATTCAAAAAATTTATTCCAATGTGTAAAATTATTTGACGTGTTTTAAATATCACTGATGATAGATCTTATAATAACAAAAATTTACACATTTGAACAAAATTTTTGAATAAGGCAAAGAGTCAAAGTTGGTGTTAAAAGTTAGTGGTGTCAATATTTTAAAATCAGAGGAAATATGTAATTAATGACATTTGGGCTATTTTTCATAATGAAAGAGGTGGGTGACAATAAATTTCTAATTAAATATATGTATTCTGGGCTTATATAATTCTTATTACCTTTTTCCATGAGTCATATGTGATAAGCGCTTAGTCCTTGAGAACAATTGTGGTAGTTTCTTTTATCAGGTATTAAAATACAAAATTATTATTCATGTTGGTTATCACGCTGGTAAACCCTCTAAAATCAAATATAATTGGATTTGTCCATAGTCTACACTTTTAGCTTCGATCATTTCTAAAAATATCATCATATCGCACAAAAAAAAAGAGTTTTTTTTTGTTTAGTTTGATATAACAACTGTCACACAAATTATATTTTATAAATTTAGAATAAGTAAAAGCAACCATTTTTTAGTAGTTTGGACTTCAGAGACAGGAGATGGAAACAAAAGGAAAGGCAAATAAAAAGAATCCCAAAGTCTATGGGCTCAAACATTTGCTGAACACAAGACTTTAGGCCCCTAGCAGCAGTCCGCTATCATTTTGTGTTCGACATTTATGCAAAAAATATGAGGTGCATATATGCACAGCTTATTGGTAGCTATGAGATCTCATCTCAGTGGCCTCGAGTTAAAACTTTAGTTATTGTTTTAATATCATACTTGTCTTCTCTTTTTCTGTTGTGAAGATGTTGAACCTCATTTCAATAATGCACTATGCTTACTGTACTAATCCTTAAATCGACATCTGGTATGCACATACAAAACAATATCGAGATCATAAAATAATTTTTATTATAAAAATATAATAGTCTTACAATCAAGTCATAGATTACAATACCAAAATGGGCAGTAAGCTGGCCTAAAACATTTTTGTTTTTTAAAAAAGACATGAAAACTATTCTAAATTCATCAAATTTTAAATTCAAATTAATTTTATTCTGTTTCAAAATTTTAGAGTGTTGCAGAAGATGACCTCCATTATTTTTCTGTTTGTCGGAGATGAAGACATATTAATTGATGGATTTTGTACAGTTTGAGCTCTCAACATCCAAATTTGCCTAAAATTTACATTACTCAATCAGTATATCTGGATTGACACTAGTGCTCAAGACATCGAAATTTTACCGAACTAATACCATTGCACAACATTTAAAATGCAATTTTAGACAGATAACTGCAAGATAGCGAGGTACTTGGAGATGACCAAAACCATCGCTCATATAGATGTGTTCATTCACCTTATCTTACATGATTCATGAAACCTTCAAAATCCGGCAGATCTCTTGACACTAGACAAGTATGCACAATTCAAACAAGCTAAAACTTTGGAATGGCGTATAGCATGCCAGTGGCAACTCCCTGGTAACACGTTAATTGCTGTGGCATCACTCCCTGTCCCCTGCTCCCCTGCTGTCAAGCACGCGCCGCTCCCGGGCTCCTCAGCTCCTCCGAGCGTCTCCTCCGCTCCCATTTCCTCGGCGCGACACCAGTCTCGTCCGCCGTCGGGTGGTCCGGTCGGGACGAATGGTACCGGCTCGCCTCCCTCCGGCACGACTTCCCGCCGTCACTCTTGGACCGCGCCAGACTCGCCGCCGGCTCGGAGTCGACATCGTCCTGCATGACCAGCCCGCGAGTCGTGACGGTCGTCGCGCTGCTCGGCGGCGTCCGGTCGCACGACGACAGCGGCGTGGTCTCGTACGAGTGGTCGAAGTCGAGCACGTCGTGGGTGGACAACCACCGCATCGCCTTCTCGAGGTACTCGTCGCTCGGCATCGGCGCCGGCGCTAACCTGCTGCTGGTCTCGCTTCCACCGCCGCCGTGGCTCGAGTGGCTTCTCTTGCCGCCGCCGCCGCCGGGCAGAAGCTTCTTGATGTTGCCCAGGAACTTGAGCTTCCGTGGCCCGGCCCTCTTCCCCGGCGCCGGGGCCGTGGTCGTGGTCACCGACGTACCGGCAGGGCTCCGCGCGGGCTCATTGTAGGTGCGCGCGCGAGCCGTCAGCTCGTCGCCGTCCATCGACTCGTGCAGCGGGGAGAAGAGCGCGGGGTCGAGGCCGGGGTGGCCGTACCGGAGCATGAGCTGCTTGGCCCTCTCACTGGAGCGGAAGCTCATGCTCTTGCTGAGCTCCATGGCTGACATGCCGCCGTCGGCCACAATAGCGCTCCCGTCGTGGTCCTGGTGCTCGGAGCACGGCGGGTGGAGGCCGTGCTCGCTGAGCTCGTGGCGGAGGCAGGCGTTGACCCATTTGAGGTAGACGAGCTCCTCGACGTGCGCGCAGTGGTCGCTGTGCAGCTGCTCGATCTGCCGCGTCAGCGTCTCGTTGGTCTCCCTCAGCTGCTTCGTCTCCTCAGCCAAGCTCTCCTGCTGAAATGGGCAGGGTTATTAGCATATTTTCTTCCTTTTCTTGATAGTAAATCAGGATGACATGATTAGAACAAGAGCTACGCTTAAACATGAAACGCTCCAAACACGATCTTGAAAAAAAAAAACAAAAGTTACAAGTGCACGATAATTAAGAACTCGAAGAGAGTTTAAGTTGATTTTGAATGATACCACTAAATGAATGAATGCTTACACATGTTTAGGGCCGAGCACTTTGGTAAATCAACTACATGCAAGAATAGAAGAAAAGGCTATAAAGATACCGGAACCCCCAACCGTGTCAGTAAGGACTACTACGACGTGTTGTGTTGCTTTACTACACGCGTTTCTTTTGCCGTTGGAACGCTTGTCGGTCGATGTTGCTGAAAATGTAAGAATATGTGCGGGCTGTAGATCGGCAAACATAGTTTCTCTGTTCAGAAATTGTTGTCGCCTTCTAAGTTTAAAACAGAGCTAATCGGCGATAACAATTTTCAGTATGGAGGAAGTAACTAATTTGCATGAGAAAAGAAGTAAGAAATGTTCATACAATGCTTATGTTTATTGCAAGAGACACATTTGTTCCGATCATTTTGACCAAACTCTAAGGTCCTATTTGGAATGCAGGACATTTTTCATTCTTAGAATTTTTTTTCTTTAAAATTGAATTAATTTCTGTGAAATTTCTGTATCCCAAACGGCGCTTAAACCACAAATTCAGATGAAAATTATATGCACAGAAACAGTATGAAAAGGAAATGGCATGTGAAAAGAAATGGTGGCAAAAACGTTTCTGTGGACCATCGAGCACAATTTGTGTCCTGTAAATAAATCAAGCGCTTAGACTATGGGTGAGAAGAGTGATTCTAAGGATACCCTAAAACCTATCTAGCTCTAAAAAAATCAAGTAAATTATCAAAATCCCCTCTATTTTAAAAAAAAAATAGTTTATTTATATGAAATAAAGAGATTCAGAGGATAACCATATGTGCTTTCTTACGCCCCTAGCTTAGATTATCAATAATTGCACAATGCAAGAATCTGACAAGCAAATGCCAATAATCCGTGGCGGGATGTTCTTCTAGTCGTGACTTCAGCTTTGGAACAACAAACACAGGACATGAAGGAGTATTCCAATTTGATAGGGAATCCTAAATCAAATTGAAGCTGTGACAGCGATATTGCATACTTGTCACAAATTTCAACCTCTGCTCTGGAGAGCTTTGGTTCCCAACAAAAGGGAAATTCTTATTCGTGCGCTATTCCTGAGTGGATGAATAAGAATTTTAAAACATCCCACTGAAAAAAAACATCAACAACCTAATAAATTCGATTTTATCACAACATTTAATAATTACTATTAATCACAAATGCACTATTATCAACAGCTATTTGAACGCGTTATTTCTCAATAAAAATAGCATATGATAATTCAGAACTGTAAAATGGTTACTAAGAACAGTTTGGAGGTGAGAATTAGGAATCCAGTTACCTCGATTGCCAGATGAACAGAGGTGGCGGGCTGCTGATCTGCGTCCTGCAGCCGCAGCGCAAGCTCCAAGTTCTCCTCCTCCAGCGCGGCGTTCGCCTCCCTGAGCGCCGCCGCCTCGGCCGCCAGCTTGCTGGCCCTCTCCTCCGCGCTCCTCTTCAGCTCCGCCACCCTCACGCGGAGCGCAATCGTCTCCTCCTGCTCGGCCCGCACCCGCGCCTCGGTCGCACGCAGCTTCTCCTTGGCGCGCGCGATATCCGCGCGCGCGTCGTCCAGCTCCTCCACCCGCGCCCTGAGCCGCGCGTTCTCCTCCTGCAGCGAGGAAACCTTCAGCTCCAGCAGCCGCGCCTCTGTGGCGGCGGCGCGGGCGCGGTTCTCGACCTCCCGCGCGGCGGCCTCCTGCAACCGGAGGCCCTCCAGCTCCTGCCGCCGCAGCTCCAGCCTCTGCTCGCGCTCCACCAGCGACAGCCACAGCTCCCGGAGCCGGTCGCGTTCCCGCCGCCGCTCTTCCTCTGGTTGGCCGTCGGCGTCCGCGCCGGCCACGTCGGACCGCGCGGTGTCCACGCGCACGACGATGACCGGCTCATCGTCGTCGTTGTCGTCTCCGGCGCCGATCGACGCGCCATGGATCACGTGTTCCGGAGACTCCTGGTCCTTCCACATTGGAACCGAACGAATTATTAGTCATAAATATTACGGTGCAATGAAATCAGGAGTGAGGGCGGTCCCCGATCATGAAACGGAAGGCTGTCGGATCGTGAACTCACCTTGTACGACAGAACCCTGAGCCCGTCGTCAGGCGCCGACATAGCGCGACGCGGCCGCGTACCATAGCTCGGCCCAGCCACCACGGCCGCGAGCCGCGGCCGGCGCGGCCGCTGACCGGACGCCGCGCGCATCGCCGCGAGGCAAACGGACACGGCCGCGGCAAGAGCGACGGCGGACGCAACAGCGGCGGGGACGGACTCCCCACCGTCCTCCGCGATCGCCGCTGCCCCCTGCCCGGTCCCGGTCCACCCAGGAAAGCGGCTGGAGAGCGCGACGCCGAGCAGCTGCTTCCCCGGACCGAACCGTAGGAAGAACCTCAGCCCGCTCGCTTCCAAACCCCCCTCCTCCATCCCGTCAACAAGCCGCCACGTTTTGAGCTCGCGCGTGCTCGGCTCTCGTCCTCCAACCCACCATAGCAGCCAGGGGCAACGGAAACAGAGACCTTGGTGAGGCGGAGGAGGAGGACTCGGCCCCATGGGGATGGGCCGGTATATATGTCAACGAACGTCTGCCCCGGTCACCGTCAGACAAACAGTAGTAGAAGAATCGGTGCGACGGAGATATACACGAGTAAAAGGTCGATCTGATTCCTTGGTGCATGGATGGAAGACGGGCGCGGGGACGAAAGCATCAGAGAGAGATAGAGCCCCGCAAGAAAAGCAGCGCGCGGCCGGTTTCTCTTGACCTCGCTATTCTTTTCCTCTCATCGCGGACGGCTGGTTCTTTCCATCTCTACAAAATTATTTGAGTGTTGCTGATGTTGGCTGAGGTGCGCGTTGCTTTAGGCTGTCTTCGGTTATTCCTATAGACTTATTAATCGAGATTGAGGAAGATTCGTTCTTTCACGAGTTAGATCAAGATTTAATCTTCTCATTTCCCTCCGTTCCAACCAGATCATCGACAAACCGAACAGGCTCTTGTGTGTGCACCGGCGAGGAGACGCGGATATAGCCGAAGCGTTTTTGCACGATGATGACGTGGAATAATCACCACTGTTGGACGACGAAGACGAGATGCAATACTGTGGGGCACAAAACCGTGTACTACTGCTGCTGCTCTACTTCGTCAGGGCATGCCTGTCAGTGGGTGATCACCGCTCTTTTGTCCCAACACGGGCAGACCCTTGTTGCAATCCAAGCCGCCTCCAACACATGTTCAGCAGATCACACTTTTATACTAACCACTGCGCTTGTCTTCAGCAGGAAGAGTATTCTACTACACGCCCCTTGCCGGCAACATGTGTGCGCGCCAGGCAAAACGGATCGCGATTCGCGAGCCTGCGCGTTGTTCTCCTGCGGCAGCCAGCCGCAACGCTTTTTATCCCGGCCTGTACTGATGTACTCTTTCTATTTTTTAATGGATATCATTGATTTTTAAATTTAACTTCTATTTTTTAATTAATATTGCTATTGACTTTTAAATTTAACTTTAATCATTTATTTTATTCAAAAAATTTTGATAAATTTTATATAATTTAATTTATCATTAGAATTATTTGAATCACAACTTAAAATTTTACACATTCAAATAAATTTTTTAAATAAAACGAATGATTAACGTTAAATTTAAAAATCAACGACAAAATCTATTAAAAAATAAAAAACGGAGGGAGTATGAAAGTGCGCAGGTGCGATGCTGATTTTCCACTGTTTTGACCACCGTTCTGTGGGCCGCCCTGGTTTCTATTCGTTCCGGTCCTGTCCTTCCGTCCGTTCGTCGGATTAGGCTTTTGGATTTGAAAGAAACTATTTTTATATTTTTTTTATAAAATTAAACTAATTTTTGTATAATTTTTTAATAATTTTTACGAAAATTCTACATTTTAAAGAAACCTTACATGCCAGCAAGCCGGTTCAGGTTCTTTTTAGGAGTCCAGTAGTCCACGTACGTGACGCACCCACCGAGACCCAAAGCTCTAATAGCAGTACTACAACGTACCCAACGGCCACATCAACGTATTTTCCGCGGTCAATTCCTTCTTTGAATTTTGGGTTCGGGTATACCACGGTTTCCTTTGACGTACTATACTCCTACCATGGTTTCCTTTTCCTGGCAGCGGGGCGCGCGCTGCGGTATTCAAGTTGCCAGAACGGCCCCAGGAAGGTTCGGATCGAGGCATCGAGCAAACTTTGCCGTGGGGACAAGCGCGCGGCCACGGCAATACGCTCGTGTCTTTCGTGCCCGTGTTCCGTTTCCAACGCCTTTTCCCGTCGTCCCGGGGCCGGCTGCGCGTCTTTCGTGGCCGTATCCGGCCTCCGTTCCCTTTTTCCTCTGCGCCCGAGGGGGTTGTGCTGGGTCTCGTCATCGCGGGAGACCCCATGGCCGCCGTTCTCGAGGGGGATCCGCGTGAGCCGCCATGCCGTCGTGGCACTGAAAGCGAGGACGGAGGCGGCGTTTCGAATTAAAACAGGCAGCTGCTTCACCGTTTCCGTCTGTGAGTGCTTCTCTCTTCGAGAGTTTCCAAAGGGAAATAGTATTCCTATGATGGGTTCCCCTTTTTGTTTGAGGTGCCACGAGGCTAAATTTCTTTGCAGCCCAAGCCCGGTTTAATAAACGTCTTAAAGCACCTTGGAGGCGAAGACTATTGCATTCTGTCTGGGCCAATTCCTGGACTACTTGTGGTCTGGCCGTTCTCAACGCATCGGCTTACTGGGTCAAATTCCCCTTCGTATACGCCCCAAGCCTTCGTAAGCGCCGTCGCCAGCCGCCCCGCGCCTCCACGCGCACCTGCAGCCTCGCTGCCCGTTGCCGACACTACCGCCCGCGCTTAACAAGCTGGCGTGCCAATCGAGCTAGCCCGACATGGTTGAGTCTTACGTGCCGTGCTGTGGATCGAAGCTAGAGCCTGTGGGCTGCCATGGCACGGCCTGATAATAAAGTGGGCTATGCCGACCCGAATCTAAATGGGCTGGGCTTTTTCGTGCCTTGCTGGGCCGTGTCGGGCCGCCCATTCGGCCATCTTTAGCCACGAGCCTCAATTTCTTTGAAGCACAGCTCGGTCTAGAACCATGTCGGACCATCTTAGAGGCGAGCGGGGCCTGCTGCATTCCACCTGGCCCAATTCCTAGACTACTTGTGTTCTAGGCCGTTCTCAACACATCGGCCTAGTGTAGGGGTCAAATTCCCCTTCATATACTTTGGAATTTGAAATTGGACCCAAAATGAAATGGGTCAACTGGGCAACTGTGAGTTTCTTTTACACTTTTGCCCTTAAATTTTACTCACTAAACTATCACGATTGTGCAATTTTACTCCCTCGATTGCAAAACTGGTAGTATGACTCCCCAAACTGCCATTGTTTTTTCCTCCTTGACTGGTTTTAATGGTGGTTTTAGCTGACCTGGCTGTCCACGTAGCGGTTCTGCTGATGTGGACACCGATGTGGCGGTCCTGTTGACGTGGAGAACCGGCATGTCATCATTTTACTCTAAATTTGAAAATAATTAATTAATGAGCTTAGAAAATTATGAAACTTGCAGTGCTTTAAATTATTTCACAAGGAAATTTTATTTTGTTAGACACAATTTCAAATTTGGAACATATTATTTTTAAAAATTTCAAAAGATAAATAACCATTTAGAAGAAAAAATTAATCTAGACCTTTCAGACCTTTGACAAAATTTTCAAACAAAATGTATGTGAAACGATACCGTATTGTAAAGGTCTGATAATCAGCTGGTAGTCAAAATAAATATGAACTGATTATCAAAAATTATTATCGTTAAGATATTATCAAAAATAATGAGAGAATATACGCAAATAAAAGGCCGTCCAAACGCTGCACGGGGCAGGATCCAAAAAGACGACATTGTTCTGAGGCTGAGCCCAGCCCATTTGCCAAACCTAGACGACACTGCCACACGGGGCCGGGTGCACAGGAGCCGGTGAGTCCCGCGCTCCTCGCCAAAAGCGAACCATATCCACGCCGCGCGGGCCCATGTCCAATCCCTATCCGCCACGTGCCATATCCGGGATACCCGAGCCCAAGCAGGCCGCTCGCTCCCTCCCACCCCTTACGGCAGCAACAGCGGCCACCTCCTACTCTGCTCTGTCCTCTGGTACTCGCTCGCCGCCGCCTCGTCGCTTTCATCGCTTCCGACCAGCGCGCAATTCTACTCTGCGAGCGGCGAGCGAGCCAAGCCGGGGACGGAGGAGAGCGACAGCCCGCGCGGCGCAATGGGGGCGTTCTCGGGCGCGACGATCTCCGCGCCGCTCGGCTGCCGCGGCCTGCCGAGCGGGGCGGTCGGCGGCGGCGGCAAAGCTGGGAGAGGGGCGGAGGCGGAGCGGTGGCGGCGGATGGCTGCCGGGCGCCGTTTGTGCGGCGGGACGGCGAGGTGCGTGGCGACGGAGAAGCACGACGAGAAGGCCGGGGTCGCGGTCGGGGTGGGGTTCGCGGACGAGGAGGACTACCGCAAGGCTGGCGGCGGCGAGCTGCTCTTCGTGCAAATGCAGGCCACCAAGCCCATGGAAAGCCAGTCCAGGATCGCCTCCAAGGTGATTTGATTGCTACCCACGCCTCTCGTAAATCGTGTTTAAAGTACTGCGTGGTGCTCTTAATGATCGTGATTATATATTTTTCGTCCCCTTTTGATTCGTTCTACAAGTCCAGAGTTGGGGCACCATGCTGCTAAGATTCCCCGAATAATTTGCTCCGAGGAGTATACCTTTTTTTTTCTCATTTTGTTTCCAAAAAACACAATGTTCTTTAGCATCTGGGGAATTTTTAATTTCATTACTGCATCATTATCCCTCAATTATTGAAGTGGACTATTTCAAGAGAAACCGTGGCCACATGCTTTAGGGAAATCTTCTAGTAAGAACATATTAAAAGTCTAAAAGAGAAAGTAATGTGTCACCTAGCGACTAGCGTATCAGGTAGGAGGTAGCACGTCCTCCATTCTGTAGTTCACGTAATCACGTGCCTTGACCAGAAGATGATGGAACTGGAACAGCCCTGTCGCGGACTCGTGATGGCGCTTTTCTCCTGCCGCCAACCATTTCACATTCTTAGATTCATCCCAAAGTCCATCTTCTCTTAGGAGTATTTTAATTATGTGTGTCAATTTGGAATGTAGCTTAAAATAATCTAAAATACATTTCTTGCTGGAAAAACATGGTACCTTCATGGTTTCACTGTTACAGCGTCTCTTGCGTGATTAAGAACACATCGTACTGTTGCTGATTTTGACAAATCAATAAATGAACAGTGTGGAACTTCCCTCTTGTCACGAGATGCAGGCTGTACGTATGTGTGATTCGGGGGGACAAAGACCATTCCAAGAAGACGAGTCATAGTCATACTATGCTACTAATAACTAGGTTGTTTGTACAAGTCAACCATTTCCCTCCTTATGCTCAGTAAGGTTGATTGAGCGTCATCTGGTGGCTGGTGCCGTTTAGATCATTGGATACTCGGATAGTAAACGCATGGAAGTCCTAGTCTAATGTCGCAGTCAACTTGCTTAAGTAACCAAGTGGTAGTCGAGGCACATGGAGATGGAATCAGGGACTCCACAAAAATGGACATGTCTCGAGATTTGGTCTGTGTTACTAAACTCCTTGGATGACCCAAAACTCCAAATCGAAACCTTTTTCTTCGCAAACTACGTGCACAGTGAGGTTGGAATTATTGCGTTAGTGTTTTCAATTTTTTCATGATGGCATAGTTGGTCTACAGATGTTGATGGTAGTGGGGTAAACACTATTTTGTGGTGTTTATACCTCGTGTAAATTGAATATGTGGCCTCATTCTTTGTTTGCAGCTGTTACCCATATCTGATGAAATACTTGATTTGGTCATCATTGGATGTGGACCTGCCGGCTTATCTCTAGCTTCAGAGTCAGCTAAGAAAGGGCTAAATGTTGGTCTCATTGGACCTGACCTTCCATTTACAAACAACTATGGTGTGTGGGAGGATGAGTTCAAAGGTATTCAATAATTTGCAATGCAATCCCCTGATTGACACCTTGTCGATACAATTTAATATGATGAATTCTCCACAATGAAAATCAACACTGTAGTGATACGTGTTCTGTTTTGCTGCCCAGATCTTGGCCTAGAGAGTTGTATCGAGCATGTCTGGAAGGATACCGTTGTGTATCTTGACGGTAACAAGCCGATATTAATAGGCCGTTCTTATGGCAGGGTTCACCGAGACTTACTGCACGAGGAGTTGCTGAGAAGGTGATTTTTTATTTACCAGTCTTTGATTCTGATTTATCAGTTTCCCACAAACTTGATATAATATGATTCACATTGGTTAGTAACAGCTTAAATCATTGCCAGATGTTTTGAAGCTGGCGTTACTTACCTCAATTCAAAGGTGGACAAGATCATAGAGTCTCCAGATGGCCATAGAGTGGTCTGTTGTGAAAGAGGGCGTGAGATACATTGCAGGCTTGCCATTGTTGCTTCCGGTGCAGCATCTGGTAGGCTTCTAGAGTACGAGGTTGGAGGTCCCCGTGTCTGTGTGCAAACTGCATATGGAGTAGAAGTTGAGGTACGCAGAGACTGAAGAAGCTGTGTTCCTTTCAGTTATTTTTTTACCATAACATTTCGGTACTAGTTGTTTGTTATTTCAGAATGATTTTAAATTTTCAGGTGGAAAACAATCCTTATGATCCCAGCTTAATGGTTTTCATGGACTATAGAGACTGTTTCAAAGGGAAGTTCTCACACTTGGAAGAAGACAATCCCACTTTCCTGTATGCTATGCCTATGTCATCCACACGAGTTTTCTTTGAGGTCTCTATGAAAACCGTCTTTGTTTCGTGCTTGTATAATAACCAGCATTTCACATGCTTTAAATTTTTCTGACCGAGTATTTTATGACAGGAAACATGCTTAGCTTCTAAAGATGCAATGCCCTTTGACCTACTTAAGAAGAAGTTGATGTATCGATTGGATGCAATGGGAGTTCGTATCCTAAAAGTTTATGAGGAGGTAAGAAATTAAGAGATGATAGATTTTTTCAATTTATATGCTTAAAATCAACTGAAACACTGAAGCTTGGTTTCAGGAATGGTCTTATATTCCTGTTGGAGGATCCTTACCAAACACAGACCAGAAAAATCTTGCATTTGGTGCTGCAGCAAGTATGGTGCATCCTGCAACCGGTACACACACATCCCAATTTTCTCATAGGTTTAGTTCCTTGCAGATACTGACATCGTCTTAGAAAACTATAGGTTACTCAGTTGTCAGATCTCTGTCTGAGGCTCCAAGATATGCTTCTGTAATATCTGATATATTAAGGAACCAAGTTTCTACACAATATTTGCCAAGAGGTTCTCCAAATTAC
Source organism: Zoysia pacifica (assembly GCA_001602315.1). Classification (NCBI taxonomy): domain Eukaryota; kingdom Viridiplantae; phylum Streptophyta; class Magnoliopsida; order Poales; family Poaceae; genus Zoysia; species Zoysia pacifica. Next base: position 23,430 of record BCLH01000899.1, read on the forward strand.
AGTCCATCAATGCTAGGTAAGCACGCTTCTGCTACTTGCTACTCAACTTCGCTTCAAGAATATTGTAGTTCTACTATGTAATGTTCCAGATATAAGCGAGCAAAACTTCTGCTATTCACTGTCATACGATGTTTCAGCGTGGAGAACATTATGGCCTCAAGAAAGGAAACGTCAACGTTCATTCTTCCTTTTTGGATTGGCATTGATAATCCAACTAAACAATGAAGGCATACAAACATTCTTCGATGCCTTTTTCAGGGTGCCAAAATGGTAATTACATTTTTCTTTGTGTTTCGGCCTATTTCTTTCATTCGGTGTATAACAAAGTTTATCATTTCCACAAAATTTTGACCAGCATTATTTTTCACAACAGGATGTGGCGAGGATTCCTGGGATCGACTCTTTCATCAGTGGATCTCATACTATTTTCGTTCTACGTGTTTTCCATTGCGCCAAATAAACTGCGGATGAACCTCATCCGACACCTCCTCTCGGACCCGACCGGTTCGACGATGATCAAGACCTACCTGACCTTGTAAAATCACCACCACACCTATCTGCATGAACTCTAGCAGATACTGTACAGTTTTGTAGTTGTACATAGCTTAGAGAGGGTGCCTGGGTTTACGTGGCATGCTAGAATACTCTTTCAGATTAGAATTTTCTGAAGGGAAGCATATGCTGCGTACTGCAATAACCTGAATGAACCGCTGTTCATGGCTTCCTATGCTGGCCATTTTTAGGTCTTTCGTTTGCTCTGCTATTTCCCTGTTTTTGCATGGCCATATTTAACAGCCTTAATTTAGGCTGCTATTTCTTTATCCGTTGATCATATTGTCCAAATCCGAAACGTGGATAATATCAGAAAAAGGAATGTGCAAGAATAGTATGAGGCTGTCGTTGGTCGCTTGGCGTAGCATTTAGGTGCAAGGACGTGGAAGGGGCAGGCCGGTAGGAGAGAAGGGGTTGGAGGCGAAGGAAGGCGGAGAGAGGAGGAAGAGCAGGAGGAGGAGGCAGAGGAACGACACGTCGTCCCTCGTCCTCGCCGCCTCTCCCTTCCTCTCCTTCGCCCCATCCCTGCACCCATTGCCTGACCCACCACTGACCGGCCGGTCTCCGGCGACCGTCTAGTTCGCGGCGGCTCCCTCGCCTTCTTCATCATCGGACCACCGGCCGGGCGCGATGCAAGGAACCCTTAGCCCCGACGAGCACCGGCCCGCCACGTCGCCGCCGGCCATCCTCCACCAGGCGGCGCCGACCGTCGTCGTCGCCGTCGACCGGGACCGGAACAGCCAGCTCGCCGTGAAGTGGGCCGTGGACTACCTCCTCTCCGGCGCCTCGCACATCGTCCTCCTCCACGTCCTGAACCACTGGTGCACCGTAAGCCGTACGTTCGTCTCTGTCACCTGCCGTCGTTGTCCATGCATGGATCTCCCTTCCCATGACGCAGGAACTGAGCTCGTCTTTGGCGAATGCGCATGCAGATGGGTTCGGCTCCACGGCAGAGGCGACGGAGAGCGTGCTGGAGGCTGAGACGAAGGAGATCTTTGGCCCCTTGAAAGGGTTCTGCCACCGGAATGGGGTAATGGCCTAGTCAACCTGAGAACTGCGAAATTCGATCGATCCATGATGCAATTTTTAATCGCGAAATTATGCTCTGCCAGATTCAAGTCTCAGAGGTAGTCCTTGAAGAGGCAGAAGTGTCCAAGGCCATTCTAGAGTACATTAGTGCAAACAAGATCCAGAGCATCGTGTTCGGCGGGAACAGCAGAAATGCATTTACCAAGTACTAATAATTATTCTCTTTGATTTTAATATATTGACATAGTTAACTTTTAACATTATATTTAACTATTAATCTTCAGAGTTTCTTTGTTCATTATGTGTCAAATAAATTGACCTGACGCTGCCTCTCCCCGTGGTCGGTTCAGGAAATTCAAGAACGCGGACGTGCCGTCGACCGTGATGAAGACCGCGCCGGACTACTGCAACATCTACGTGGTCGCCAAGGGCAAGTCGGTCAACGTCAGGCTCGCCAAGTGCGGCGTGCCGACGTCTGACGTCTCTCTGGACTGCGACTCCCACAAGTACTCCAGGCGAGGCTCCCGCGGGCACCTGCCGCCGGCGACGCCCGACTCCGCACGCCGCTCTATCGACAGCCGCGTCGTCCCCGAGCTCACCACCCGGCCGCCGTTCCGCGAGCGCTCGCTCCCATCGTCGCACTACGGCACCGTCGACGGCTCCTCATGCCGCTCGAGCAGGCGGTCCAACTCGCACGACTCTCTCGACTTCAGCCAGTGCGCGAGCTTCTCCTCCGTGGACTACCTCGATAACCATGACATACCTACCAGCCACCCCGCCGGTCCCGGCATGGAGCCCATGTCACCGGCGTCCACCGGCGTGAGTAACCTTTTGTGCCGTGCATGACCTGCTTAGTTATTTTGTTCCGTTTGCAACTCATGATCGACCCGTGCCTGGCTGCCTGCCGATGCTGCAGCAACGGGATGTGGAGGGGGAGCTGCGGCGTCTGCGGCTGGAGCTGAAGCAGACGATGGACATGTACAACGCGGCGTGCAAAGAGGCCATCAACGCCAAGAAACGGACCAAGGAGCTGCAGATGATGAAGCTGGAGGAGTCTCGCCGGCTGGAGGAGGCCCGGCACGCCGAGGAGTCGGCGCTGGCGCTGGCCGAGATGGAGAAGGCCAAATGCCGCGCTGCCATGGAGGCTGCCGAGGCGGCGCAGCGGCTGGCCGACCTGGAGGCGCAGCGGCGCCGCAACGCCGAGCTGCGCGCGCGACGGGAGGCCGACGAGAAGGTGCGCGCCCTAGACGCCATCTCCAGCCACGACTTCCGGTACCGCAAGTACCACATCGACGAGATCGAGATGGCCACGGAGCGCTTCTCCGATGAGCTCAAGATCGGCGAGGGCGGGTACGGCCCCGTGTACCGCGCGTCCCTCGACCACACCCCCGTTGCCATCAAGGTGCTCCGCCCCGACGCCCACCAGGGGAGGAAGCAGTTCCATCAGGAGGTGGAGGTGCTCAGCTGCATCCGCCACCCCAACATGGTGCTGCTCCTGGGCGCCTGCCCGGAGTACGGCTGCCTCGTCTACGAGTATATGGACAACGGCAGCCTAGAGGACCGGCTGTTCCGGCGCGGCGGCACGGCGCCGCTTCCGTGGAGCCAGCGGTTCCGGATCACCGCGGAAATCGCCACGGCGCTGCTGTTCCTGCACCAGACGAAGCCGGAGCCGCTGGTGCACCGTGACCTGAAGCCGGCCAACATCCTGCTGGACCGCAACTACGTGAGCAAGATCAGTGACGTCGGGCTGGCGCGCCTGGTGCCGCCGGCGGTGGCCGACAAGGTGACGCAGTACCGGTTGACGGCGACGGCGGGCACCTTCTGCTACATCGACCCGGAGTACCAGCAGACTGGCAAGCTGGGCGTCAAGTCGGACATCTACTCCCTCGGCGTGCTGCTCCTGCAGGTGATCACTGCGCGGCCCCCCATGGGGCTCACGCACCACGTCGAGAAGGCCATCGACGCCGGAACCTTCGCACAGATGCTCGACATCACCGTCAAAGACTGGCCCGTTGAGGAGGCCCTCGGGTACGCCAAGCTCGCGCTCAAGTGCACGGAGATGCGGCGGAAAGACCGACCGGACCTCGCCACCGTCATCCTTCCGGAGCTCAACCGGCTCAGGAATCTCGGGCATGCCTACGAGCAGACACGCACGAGCAACGTGAGCAGCAGCAGCAGCGGGGAAGGGCAAGTGAGCTCGCCGACGGTGGGATGTGGCTCGTGGCGGACGGCAGAGAGCTAGCGACGGCGAGCGCGCGGTGGTCTGCACCCCGTGGCCCTGTCAGTTAGCTAGGGAGCGAGTCCATGTCCATGGTACCAACGTGGATGCATAATGTACGGTCTTTCTTGGGTGGTAAAATCCTTAACTCCTGGTGGATGAGAAATACTACATCCGTCTCATAAAAAAATATTTTTTAACTTTCAAAAATCATATTTAATTACTCGTCTTATTTAAATTTTTTTATAAATATAAAAATAAATAAGTCATATTTATAGTATTTTTAATGATAAAATAATTTATAATAAAATAAATTATATTTTTATAAATTTTTTAAATAAAACGAGTGGTTAAATTTAAAATTTGAAAGTAAAAAACGATTTTTTTATAGGACACAAAGAGTACAAAATGTCTCGCAGTGCAGGTGTGAACTTACTCTTTTCATTGGAAAAAAAAGCTGTTTTTTGGGTCACACATTTAAGAAGCAAGTGTGCAGGTTGTTTGGGCGATCATCCAAATTTTAGGGGCAAGCAAGCAAAAGTAGAAACAATAAAATATATATGATCATTTCATCTATGTTAAACTCTGCTTCACTATATATACATAGGGTCTTACTAACAGTAGTAGCCATCAAAGAACTACTAAGTATTCCCCATGGTGCCTCCTTTGTCACAACAAGAAGCTTAACAAGGAGTCTAATGATCAAGCATATTGCATATGCGATGCTTTTGACAACAGCAAATTGATAAGTATTTGATTTTTTTTAGAAAAATGATAATTACTCCGTCCTTACCAATTTAGATGACGTCCAGGGATTGAAGTATTTTGCCAGATTACTTGACGTTATCACGCATCGAGGCGCTTGGGAAAGAAATATTCCACTGCTGCCCTTCCTGCCAACTCCCTGGCAGCACGCATGCCTAGTCTTCCCACTCTCACTCAAAGTACTGCTACCTCCGATCTCAATCATTTTTTTTTCTTTCAAAAACCAGACCATTTGTTTTATTTATTTTTTTCAAATATAAAAATAAATAAATTATATTTATAGTATTTTAATGATAAAAAAATTTATAATAAAATAAATTATATTTTTACAAATTTTTTGAATAAGACGAGTGTCCAGCAGATGATATTTGATATATCAACATTGGTTTGATAATTTCTGACTCACGTGAACAGAGGTAATTAAATTTTAACAAACGTATAGTATTCTAAGCCTTAATATACCTGTGATAAGTTGTAATATGATATTTATATTTCACATCTATAATACTTATGTAATCATCTGTCACTAACTCCTTAATCTAAAGAAGCCATGTCACTTACTTATTAGCACCGTCAGATATCACCAAATCTTACTAGTGCGTAAGAACTTCGTAAGTTCCGTTCGTACACATAGCATTGCTCACAGCACAGCGCCTACGCCTCTTCCCCTCCCCTCGCATCTGTCCCTTAGCTTTTCGTTCCCACACAGACGCTGCCCCTTCTCTCTCTCTCCTTGCAGGGCGCGACTTCCGAGCGGCGTCGCTGTTGGGTGGAGCGGATCCAGGCGACACGACGGCTTTGAGCCGCACGGAACTCGCCGGCTAGCAAAATCTCAGCCCCCGTAGACGGACACCAAACCGGGAGTAGGCGAGAATAATCGCGAGATCGGCCAGGAAAGGCCCGGCCACAGAACCACGCCCACCGACACCAAGTGCCCGGCGATAGCCCCCGTGACCAGTCACTGCCTTCTGCCCAGAACGGTTAGATTTATTGGCTATTTTTCCTGAATTAAAAATCTTTGCTCATGAACTGTAGCGATTTCCTGCTTTGAACCAGCACGAATGAGTTTTTTAGCCCTGTTAACGACATGACTATTCTCTTCAATTTTTTAATTAGGAAAGCACAACAAGATCAGTCACTGCTATGCGACACAAAGTTGTGATTTCCGCCGACTATTTTGACTTCATTTTTTTTTTTTTTTTTTGCAGACTGGAGGGCCAACTGGGAGGTGAGGGCTGGGGAGCATCGACAGCCTGACAGCGAGGCACGACATATGCACATCTGATCTTCCGTTTTCCTTCATTGTTAGTTCTACTTTTTCTTAGTTATGTGCCAAATCATTCTATCATTTTCACATTCTAGCAATTTGATTCCTTCGCAGGTTAGATGAACTCCCTCTCAAAGTTTCTCTCAAATCTAATTTCTTTCAATTGTATATACTGCATATATGGTTTGCCTGTAATTAATCCCTTAATCTCTTATATGTGCAGTTTTTCCTATACTTTGGTGGTTGAGCCTTTACAGATCGTGTCCGGCTGCTTATATGATCTTTCCTTATTGAAACATTGCCATCTGATCATATAAACTTTTTATATAACATTCCCAATCTTATATGATATGCTTATATGGTTATATCGGATCTGTTTCTGCATTACTGAAACATTACCATCTATTTTCTAAAGTTCCAATCTTATATGATCTGATCCAAACCAAAAAAAATTGATAGCAATGTTTTAGTAATGCATAAACAACAGAAGTAATATGTCCAAGAATCAGATTGAATACTTGCTTGCATGCTTACAGGAGATTGTTGTTTCTTTCATATGTGATGTCATTTCTTCTTTGCATTCAAGGTCAATGTACCAGAGATGATTGATGTTAACATTTAATTTATAGTCTGCAGAATCTAACTTTTTTTTGTGTCTGGGAGGTTAAAGAACATGTATTTTGTTGTTCGAAGTCAACCATATAATTTTTCCTTGGATGTATCATTTCTAGGAACCAGCTCGAGAGAAAGATTATTTTGTATTTTAATCAGCTATTATCTTTTAGTGATTTCGCACTGCTGCCTCACTGAACAAGCTAGCAGAGGCAAGCAGCAACCATGAGCACCATGAGGTTTTGCTGTGAATGGTGAGTTGAAGAGTGTTTCATATACTTATTCAGTTTTTCCTTAATTTCTTTATGAATAAGATATTTTCCCCTTGTGCCATGCATATGTAGCAACAACTTAGGCCCCCTTTGGAACAAAGGAATTCTTTTTGATTCCTGCATTTTTTCTGTGAAATTGAACTGATTCCTGTGAAATTCTTGTAAGATTTCTGCAAAATCCTGCGTTCCAAAGGAGGCCTTACTGGTGATTTGGCACGGCTGCCCGCATTGAAATAGTGAGCAGAGGAAGGCAGCAGCCATGAATACCATGAAGTTCTGACGTGAGTCGTGAGGTGAGCTGATGACTGACTCATCGTCATTCAGCTCTTGATCACTTTATCAACAAGGTGCTTTTTCTGTAATTTATAAATGATTACAACTATTAAATTATATTTTTATATCGTCATCTAACCATTCATAGATTCCCGCAGCAACGCACCGGAGAATCAACTAGTGTTATATATATAGATGTGCCTAAGAATTCCATTTTGGAATTTAAAATGGAGGGTAAACCTTTGCTGTAATCTGAAAATTGAACTTCCATTTGTGTCAATAGGCAACCATCCTGAGGCATTATTCCCTCCTCTTATGTGCTGGAGAAGGCAATTCACAATCTGCAAATTCCACATCAAATGATCAGGGAGTCCAATATTGTTATACATGCATATACATGCAAATAAAACAGAATTAGGAGTAGAGGTACATGTGCATGCGTTTGGATGGAAGAAACATATCAAATTCTAACATCAACCATTTGAATCTCAAACAAAAGATATTTTTAATTAGGAAACTTTCAATCAACATATAATATGTGTTGTTTGATTTGTTTTGCAAGACAAATCTATTTTATAGAACTAACTATATAAAACAAACTATTAATGTATTGGCTGTAGAAAAAAAATATAATTTATGTATCCATACAATCTATATCTAAGCGCTGTGAAGCATTGATTGAAAGGGCCCAATTTTCAGGTGACTGAAAATTAATTAGCAGCTCCTATTTTCTTGGTGATTTGGTATGGTTCTTATTCTCTGAAGAATCAGAAACGTTTTAGTTTCAGTTCAGAAACATTTTTTTAAAAACTGTTTGGCAAATTTTAGTGATTCAGATTCAGTAAAGCAAAAAAGATAATTGAAATGACCAACATATCCTTCTTGTATACCTTTTTTGTGTTAATATTAAAAATATTTGAACAACTTCAAAAATTTTTGGAAACTAACAAAACAACTTTAGGAATAATTTGAAGGGCACTTTCATGAAAAGTTCGACGAGACGAACATAACGGAACAACTTTGAGAAACTTTAAGAACTTGAGAGGGAACTTTTTTGAATTTTTAAAGTTTAATCATTTTAAAAAATTTCAAACTTGAGAGAACTTCCTTAAATTCTCAAAAATTAATAACACTCTTAAAAAATAGAGGGGCAAAAGGGGTGATGGGAGAATCGATTCGGTGTTCCGGCGGTGAAACACCATTTCACCTGATTCATGCCAGCAGGCCAAAAGAGCGAAACGTTTCACCCGGTTCTTCTCTGGATCGATTCGAAGTTTTCGTCGTTTGGCACCGATTCAATCGATTCATGGGTGAAACGGAACGATTCACTCAGCCAAAGGCACCCTTATATGTTGACTTTTTTGTGGCTATATATCACTACCGGACACATCGTCAGATTTCGCAAAAAATGAATGATACGTGTCAGTTCGTCACTTGAACAGGCAGAATATTTTGACGGTGACAAAAAATATGGAGTAACCACATTATGTTATGTAGTAGTAATAAGCTAGCATGACTCTATTCGATCCAGAAGCACTTAACCATTTCCTTGAGCAGGGCGTACCATCACTACGGTGTTGATTAGCTTTGACATACGTTTCTTTTTCAAGAACAATACACAGAATTCTCGGAACCCTCAACAATTTATGCTTCAATATAATCTCAACCCTGAGCCATTTCTACGTCATGCATCGAGGCCTTTTTTGAAGTGATTTTGAACTTACAATGTTCTTAGGCTTTCTTTGGAACGTGGAAATTTTCTTCATTTTCTACGGTTTTTCCTGCGAAATTGAAAGGCATGTGCGATTTTTATGAAATTCTTGCGTTCCAAAGGGGCCTCAGTAGTTTCTAACTTTGTCAAACTAGTTATATAAACAAAGAATCTAATAACAAAATGATCATAATTTCATCCTAAAGTTGCATTGTTCCACTTTCATATATGGGCAACATGAAGCATGTATTTTCAAATGAATTTGAATTTCGAATAAAACAAACACAACAAGAACTCATTACTATGCAACTTAATAAGGTAGCCTGAATTCTCAAGAAGTCTGCCAATCTAAATAAATTGGCACGACTTGTGTCTATCTTTTCCAGTTCTTTTTACCGTTGCCCTCAGGAGTGAGCAGCCACCATAAATGAAACACCCCACACATCTGCCTCAAGCCAACCGCGTGCTTCTCGTTTTGGTCTCCTTGCCCTTCTCCTTCCTTGCCTGCTTCTCATGGTGGGATCCGTGAACTGGGCCGCTCTCCCGGAGGGTATCCTCCAGCGCATCTCCGTCCGCCTTGATGACCCTCAAGACTTCATCAGCTTCTGCGCCGTCTGCAGGAACTGGAACCAGCTCGTGGCGCGCCAAGCCCACGGGCGCTTCCTGCCCTGGATCGTGGAGAAGCTGTCCGAGGAAGACGAAGGTTCCGGCAACGTCATGTTCTACTCACTCGCCACCGAGAAGTACCACCTGATCATCGTCGCGGCGTTGGAGGGCAAGCGGGTGGCCGGGTACGGCGCCGGCCTCCTCGTGGGGGTCGACGTGGAGGACGAGCAGTCCGCCGTGCTGGTCAATCCCCACACCGGGGAACATACCGATCTGCCGCGCCTGCCGGAGTGCTTCCGCGGCACTTTCACCTAACCACCGACCCCCTGATCACCGGCGAGGAGCACGTCTACGTCCTCGTCTACAACTGGCCGACCGTGCAGACGCGCAGCAACGTCGCGATGTGGCGTCGCGGCGACGGCGCCGGCTGGGCCAGGATCCCATCGGAGAATTTCTGGATGGGCATGCCGGGCCACCGGAACACTCTCCGCGTCCACGGCCCCGAGGTTCTGCAGCTCGAGCAAGCCATTCCCCCCAACGACATGGCTTGGGTCCCCGGCATGGAGGGCGTGCACGCTTTGGAACACGAAGGCCAGGTGCGGCTGCTCGCCCGTCAGGAGCCCATGGATGGTCCGGCGAGGGCACCACGGTCGGCAAATAATTTGATTTTTATCCTCACCTATCCTCCAAACTTTTTTTCTACCCACCTACTATGTATACTACTTCATGTTAAAATTTAGTATATTTTATAATTTTTTTTGCTATACTTAGTTAATTTATTTTATTTCAAAATTTTTTGAAGATAAGTTAAATTTAAACTGTAAAGGATTCGAATAATACAATAAAATAAATAAAAAAATTATATTCATGTTATTGAGTTTAATGTGAGGCCTTATCCAGAAAGTAATAGAAAATTTTGAATATGTTTGTCTACGAAACATGACCATAAACATATGACCGAATTATTTTAAAATTCTATTAAAAAAACAAAATTTAAAAATCATGAGATTTGTTAAGATTTTATGATATCATACGTGGAATATGTGATAAAAAATTGAGCGCGTTTCGCACAAGTTGTCACGTACGCTGCTTTAAAATCGAAGCATCTTCAAACAAAAATCCTACTATTAAGAAGAATTTTTTGAGATTTAAAGTTAAAGTGATGGTCGAGTTGAGGTTTTACTTCAAAACTTTTTTATAGAAAATAATCAACATAGATTGTTTTATGTGAAATTTGATGAACTTTTATATCCGTTTAATAATTTTAATCAATTTACTACAATTATAAAACTTTAATTAGTATAAAATGATTTTGAGGTATAACTGCATAAAATAATAGTCTAATATTCGTGCAAACATGGAATATGCATTGTTGAGTGAATTTGACAAGGTATTTTCAAAGCATATTCGAATAAATTTAGTAAAACACGTTATAGAAAAGAATAAAAGAATAAAATATAAATACAGTTTGTCGAGTGTCAGCCAGTAGACACTCGGCAAACAAAATCTTTGCCGAGTGCCCTAGGCTGGACAATCGGCAAACCTGGCGGTTTTAAAAAAATGTACTCTATGTTTGCCGAGTGCCAAAATCCGAACACTCCACAAATCCGATCTGGCACTCGGCAAACAATTTCTTTGCTGAGTGCTGAGATCCTGCCACTCGGCAAAACCGATTTGACACTCGATAAACCAGTTGTTTGCCGAGCGCCAGGATCAAGCACTCCGCAAACCGTTCTAGCACTCGCCAAACTATGCGATATGAAGACTTGTCTGCCCTTTCCGACTGTCACACTCACACACACACATCCGTCCGCCCCGTCGCGCCCTGCCCGCCCCGCCCCGGTCGCGCGCGCCGCACTCCG
>BCLH01000899.1:34616-51697 GCA_001602315.1 Zoysia pacifica
GCCGCCTCAGGTGAATTTTCTTCCATGTTATGGTTGTTGAACACGTAGTTGGCGGGAGCAGCTGTGAAAGACATTTATTAGATGCTCAACATTGACGGCATTATTTTCTTTTTGTTGCAGGAGAGACTTAATTGCATCGTCCTCGACTTGTCACTTTGCAGGACAAACAAGGTGAGACATAAAAGTCTTTTTTTCTATCATGTTCATAGATCACGTAACTTAGTTAGACGTCTCCCGTTCGAAACAGATACGGTTGAAAATATGCAGATCTTTACATTTTTATAACTGTATCTGTTTCAAATTGTTCACATTTTTTGAACAGTTCGAGGATGCGTAGATGGGGTTAGTTTACATGGTCTACTCTTATTCGAGACAGAGTTTCGGCATCACCTCTCTATTGTGACCAGATACATAATCTCCTTTACAGGACGTGTATTCTGGTCACAGTAAGAAGGCACTGCTGAAATTCTGGCTCGAATAGAAGTAGAGCATAGAAACTAACCTCTTCTACGCATCCTCGGGTGGGATTAGGACCTATCTTCACCTATTAGATAGTACAAACATCGTGTAGATGTAATTGATTTTTATATCACTCGCTGATATGTTAGAGGATGGACGATCGTGCGTAGATGTATATGGGCCGCTCAAGTCAGGGTTCGTTGACCGATGAATGGATTTGAAAAGACTGATGCTTTTCTAGAACTAACATTTGCCAAGGTTAAAGGAGCGCCCGCCACTTGGTGTCTTTGCAGCAGATGTGCTAACATACGTCGACAAACAAAAGTGGTTATGGGTAAACATCTTTGCAAAAATAGATTTACGGTAGATTACACCCAGTGGATCTACTATGATGAAGCCGATCGTATGAGAGACGAGGTCGTGAGACAACGTGTCGAAGATTATGATGCTGATGACGAGGTAGAAAACATGTTAAATGACTATCATGAAGCACACTTCGCTGAAAGAGGTAGGGAGGAGGAGCCAGAGGCAACCGCAAAGGCGTATTATGACATGTTGACTGTGGCACAGAAGCCCTTCACGACCGGACAAAAGTTTCTCAACTAGATGCCATTAGACGCGTAATGGCCGTAAAGTCTCAGTTTAGCTTGAGTCGAGATGGTTCGATGTTATGTTGACAGTTTTTGGCAACATGCTTCCTGAAGATAACATTTTGCTAAATAACATGTATGAGACACAGAAAATTCTTCGTGCACTTAAAATGCTATATAAGCATATACATGTTTGTCCGAAGAGGTGCATCTTATTTAGAAAAGAACACGCAGAAGCAAAGTACTGTGCAAAGTGTGGATCCTCTAGGTTCCTGGAAGTAGACTCTGGTGATGGTCATAAGAGGCAGCTCACGGTATCCGTGAAAATCTTACGGTACCTTCCGTTCATATCGAGGATCCAACGGCTATACAAGGTGCATCTTATTTAGAAAAGAACACGCGGAAGCAAAGTACTGTCCAATTTCCCTCGTACTTAGTTTGATATTACAAGTTGCTCGTATGTGTAAATAATACAACGAACTATCTTGATTTATCTCGCAAGGCCAAACCGATGCGTCTATGAGTGCCGAGTTGAGACAGATCGTCAACGGCTGTGCCTGTAGGGTCAGGTTATTTACCAGTTATGATGTGAATGGATATCGCTTTCACACAACAAAATATAAGCATAGTCGGCTCAATTGAAGAACGACAAATACTAGTGTTTTTACGCAAGGCTTTGATGGAGTCGAGTATTATGAAAGAATTAAAGAAATATATAAACTCACGTTTTATGGTTGTAAACCTCTTAATTCTGTCATATCCAAATGCCATTAGTATGATCCTATCATATCCAAATGTCATATCCAAATTCCTAACGATCCTTACTAATTACCAGCGTGTTTGTAGGCAGTTGATTAGGAAACTAACGAATTTATGCCAAGCGGCTCTCTTCCACAGGCCCACCTCGCTCTCTGTATGGGCAATTGACAATTGTTACCACCTATATTTTGAGAGGGGGTACGAGGACAAACCAAATTTATAGTAGTGACAGTGATTGGATCAATTTACTTCAAATTCAAATTCATTTGAGTATGAGAGTGGTGCACGGGAGCACTGAGCCGGCAGGGTTCGAGCCCCCATCCTGCACCCGCCTCTAGGAAGGCAGCGGCAAGGAGCCGTATTTCTATATAAAAAATAAGAAAAAGACTTTCAATATCAAAAACAGAATATACATGTAATACTCTGGTGTCCAGATGTGTGCTTTTAGAAACAATCTTGCACCATAGAGGGAATTCGTCAGGACATTCCCGCTGCTCTCCAGGCGTCAAACTTCATAGAGCACTGGCCTTCCCGTTGGCAAATGCAGTTCCGTTACCGAGGCCGGGCATGAAGTGATCAGGGGAGACAGAATACCGGGCCGATGTGAAGTGATCAAGCCCAATAATCGATGACACTTTTTAGTAAGTCATACTAGTATTATATTGGTCACAGTAAGCCCAAAAGTCGATAACTTAATTTAGAGATTCTCAACTTTAATTTTTTCCACAATGGCCCGTAGTCCGTAGGAAAAAAAAAAGGTTGATCAGAAAGCTCGATGTACCAATCGAAAGACGTTCCCACTGAAACTGATTCTATCCAGGTAGCCTTTTCCTCTCCCGCAAGTCTGGTAATCCGGTTTCAGGTTCAGTCTCGTGCCATGCAAGGAATGAAGGAAATGAACAAAGGGATAAAATGACAATCAGGATGGCAATGTTTTTATTCGACAACAGTTCTGCCGTCTACATAGAGTCGGCGAGCTTACTTTCTCGTGCGCCCTTTTCAAAACTGCGGGGAACATTTAATAAATGACCGCACAAATGTATTGTACAATTGCATTGGCAGTTTAGAAGATCATATGATACAAAGAAAAAAAAACAGAACAGAAACATTCTACAGAAGATGGTCAGCCTACAAGAAGCATGTATACAAGATTGCCAACCTGCCATCAATGGCCGCATTGTGGATACGCATAGTCAAGACCTGATGAACACAGCTGCAGTTTGTGCTGATTAAGATGTGGCGCCTTCTGCTGTGCATGCCAGCGAGAAAAAAAAGGGAGTCAAATACAATATTTAGCTAGACCAGTTGCAAATTGAGAAGATGTAATTCAGTACCATCAAGGGCTAACAAGAAAGGGCGTAAAGCCAGCATCCCGGATCAGGTGAGAGATCTGCCAGCCCATTCACGCTCCCTCCGCTTAAGCTTTGCCTGCATCTTGTTGAATTTTTGTTTTCCTTTCTCCAAAAGAGGATCAACCACGACATAGTCATCTGGATCATCTTTCCTAGCCATTCCATCCTGTGAAAAATCAAACTTTTCAGGTAATCCCAAATCTCTAGCATGCCGTGCAGTGGCAGAACTTTGCTCGGCACAAGACTAGGGCCACTAGCTCTGACTCAAAATCGATATTTCTTCCGTTCCGATTTATATATCGTTTTGAGGTTGAATATGGGAATTAAGAAGAATGAAAAAGATGTAATGTACAGAAAATGAGGAGAGATGGAAAAGTATTAGAAAGAGAAAAGATCATACTGAATAGCGAAAACAACTTATAATTTGAAAAAAAAAAATAGAGGAGTGTAGATTGCCCTATAATTTAAGACAGATGGAGTACTATCGAGCAAGAACCAAATACTTATTTTTTTGTTTTATTCATACAATTAATAAGGTTAGAACACTAAAAACAAGAAACCTTAATTATCTTAATTTCTTCAATAAAGCCAGAGAAACCATATCACAAACTCGAATTAGTTCTGGAAGTTAAGATGCAAAGAGCTTGGACAAGCATACCTAGACAAATCGTGAAAAAAAAAATTAGAAGAGGTACTCAAGTTTTACGAGCACGACTAGGGCCATGGCCCTAGTGGTTCGGTACTGAGTTCCGCCGCTGATGCCGTGTTTTCCTAAACGGTCTTAAGCAACCATCTAAAAGGGTCTAGACGGATGGGAACCGAACAGTTTAGGCCCTAAACAGTGCTCTAAATGGTTGACCTGTCTAAATGGTCAACAACCCATTTAAACGGCCTAAACGTTGTAAACGGGATGGTTTTAGACGGGTTTAGGCAGTTTTAAATGGGTTTTAGATGGGTTTGATTATGATGCTTCGGCGTTTTGATTGCTTTTGCTTGTTATTAACAGTTGATTTTCTATTGTTTAGTGCATTTCCCAAACTGATATCACTGGGAAACATAGAATGGTTGCAAATTATAACATGTGTGTGCAAATATCTTATTAATTTCTAAAATTTATACATGCAAAACTGTGCTACAGTAGAAGCCGTTTAAACACCATCTAGATCCGTATAGACCGTTTAAACGCTAAACTTGGGATCACCGACTAGTTACCATTTACCGTTTACGTTTTCATGGCTAGCATGTACAAAAAAAAAGGGTAAGATAGGATGAGCAATCAACCTTGGAGGAATCAGGCAAGAAACTCAGCTTGTTCGTGTGCCAACCAGTATAATCCTCCTCATCATCAGCCTTCTTTTCTGTGTTATCAGTAGCAGTGTTCTTCTTTTCCGTGTTATCAATAGCAGTGCTCTTGCTGAGGAAAGAAGCCTTGAACTTCTGCAGCTTCGCCAAAGTCTAACAAGAAAAAAATAATCCGTAAGAAAAATTGGCCATCCAACACGAAAAACACAAAAGTTATTAAGTCAAATTGATATCAGCTGACGTGTAAACTATCTTGGCATGGAAATACATGTTCAGGAGCTAGTTAACAAGCTGAACTGATGACAGCGGAAATATCAATTAAAAAAATAGCAAAGAAATATCATTACCTCATCTTCACGGCCTTGGACCCGACGCCTTTTCTGTTTTTTCAAATGTCTCTCTTGTTCAGCTGGATTTAATAGCTGCAAATTGGCATCTTCTTTGGACATTCTCTCAGCACTTGCTTCTGACCCAACACCCTTTTTCTTTAGGGATAACTTCTTAGCCTTTTGTAGCTGATGCTCCTGATCATCGTCATCATCGTTGTCACTCCTGCAAACCAACAAGGGTAATTACTTTAGAAAACCGTTAAAACTAAATCATCCATACAACATGTTTTCATGAGTTTAGAGCATTTAGAACGTGGATGCATACAGAGACTCTTCTTTCATTCTCATTATGCTCAAAAGATATTACAATAGTCTTTTCCTGGTTCTGAACAGCATTGCCCATTAGAATAATTTTCAAATGAGGCTTAGCATAAAGATAAAATAAATTGTTCCTAATAAAAAACAACTAGTTGCAAGATGAAACAGCAAGCTACTGAATATTGAATAATGTTTTTGATTCTACAAATCTTTGCATGATATTTTACACTGTTAACAGCCTTATCAGAAGGTATTTTAGAAAATGGCCACGTAGTCTTGGAGAGTAAGACTTCACAAGAGCAAGTAAACTAGTTGATTTCGTGCAAACATTGAGATAAGCACCTTTATATCTTATGAATGGATACCATTACAGCTATGATAATTCGCAGATAAGTAAATGGACAATAGAATAAATACATATGTTTATGTTCAATATTGGACCTGGGATCTTGTACTTCCTTATCCTTCCGATGCTGTTTCTCTGTTAAAAGAACAAAATGTAACTAAATTAGTTTTTTTTTCAAGCTATATGTAACTATCACTCAAAATTCATGGAAAAAAATGATCCAAATTTGGACAATTCACAATTCTGTTGGAAAGTTGAACGGCATGCTACCGGTTTTGGAGCTTCCATGAGGTCGTACATCACCAAGCTCTCTACGTTTTCGTAGGATTTGTAAGCGCATCCTATTGTCAAAATCCTCTTCATTCTCATCTTCAGGGTAATCCTCCATTTCTGAAGCATGTTCTGGCTCCCTTGAATCAACTTTCTTTGAGACCAAAGCTTCTCGGACAGATAGAACAGTGTCCTTTTTCTTCTCCTCTTGCTCCTTGGACTGCAAAGCAGAATCAGCAAACTGGTATTTACATTTTGGCAGGGTCTAGAACTATTTGAAGTAAACTAAGCAGGCAACACTAGGGTTGCAAAACAGGTAAATCTTAGGGTACCGCTGATTCAATTTTATTCATTTGTTTGTAAAAGTAAATCATTATCATGGATTAGAAAGTATGGCTAAAGAGCATTTGTTCCTTTAGATGATTGATCCTCTGGCACCCATTGGTGACATGTAAATGCAAATCTTGACCAAAATACAAGTTACAGATCACACCCGACACCAATTTAAAGTATGACAGGAAGCCTGCAAATAAAAGAGGCAACCAGTAGACAGGACTACACAAGTAAAAAAACCAAAGCCAGAGGGTATGCACACTGTTATGGTCTCACTGCTCTAGCAGAATAACAGAGTTATAAATAGCATAAACACAATCGGATAAGGTATAACATTATTGTTTTCAGCATATGCTCACTAGAAGTTTGTTTGATATAGTATTGAAAATAAAAGGTCTCAATCACAATGACAACACTCACCAGTTGGACATCCTCTGGTTCCCCTTTAAGAAAACGGGGATCATCCAACACATCATGAATACTTTTTATTTTATCCTTTACAGAGGTAGCTGCCTCATTCTCCTCCTCTTCCACTTCATCGCCAAACGACAGCACGTTAAGTTGCCTGAAAAATGAATAAAATGGGTCAAACAAAATCAATAAGGGATTTACAGTCCAATAATGCTCGAGAGAACAGCACTTACTTAACTGCTTTCTTCTTTGGTTTCACCTTGGCATCCACCTTCGCAGCAGATTCAGGCTTCTTAAGCTGCCTTGGAACAATATCCTCAAATGGGTCCCAGAGAACCTACAGAAAACAGAAACAAATCATCAAGTACATTGTCTATTACCCGAATCAAATATGATAAACAGAAACAAATATGACAGGGAAAAGCTACCTCAATTGTCTATTACCCGAATCAAATATGATAAACAGAAACAAATGTGGCAGGGAAAGCTACCTCAACTGAAAGAATTTTCTGCTCATACACCGGTCGATCATCTTTGTCGGTCTCAACATCACCCAAGGCGAGCAGGTTGAAAATAGAATCACCAGTGACCTGCATACAACACATTACCAACCATAATCAACTCTAGCGGAAAAGATTACTGACATGGACTGCAAGGAACTCAAACTAGAGATGGTACCTTCCCAAAAATTGTATTCTTCTTATCAAGCCAATCGCAGCGGTCAAGAGTGATAAAAAACTGGCTCCCGTTCGAATGTGGCGTGCCAGCGTTGGCACACGCCACCAAACCCCTGTGGTTAAACCTCAACCGCGAATGGAACTCGTCGGCGAATGGGGCTCCATAGATGCTCTCACCCCCTGCAAAACTGCAGCTTCAAATCCAAGCACACCGAAACCTCCACTCACACTCACAACAACTTCAAACCCAATAGTGCACAGTATAGTGGCACAGATATACTCTGAATTTAAATTGGCGCAATCAGGTAAGGCTAATTCAACGCATTACTCAGTAATTTGGTGCAATTTGGGATATGTAAACATTGTGGCACCGAATCAGAAACCCTAGGGTACGCACCGGCGCGCTGAGAGGGGAGACGAGCCGTACCTGTGCCAGAGCCGGTGGGGTCGCCCCCCTGGACGAGGAAGTTCTTGATGACGCGGTGAAAGAGGGTGCCGTCGTAGTAGCCCTCGAGGCAGAGCTGCACGAAGTTGCGCGCCGCCTTGGGGGCCTCCTTGGGCCACAGCTCGATGTCAAGCGGCCCCGCCGTCGTATGCACCACCACCTTCCCCTTCGTCGGAGGCTCGAGCACGTAAATCGACGACATCCTGCCGGACTCCTCCCCGCCGCCGCAGCCGCGACGCTCTTCAACGTTCTCGTGCTTGCTCTCCGGTCGCCGGCCGGTCGACCTTTTCCGGGTGAGGCGTGGGCCGCGCGGCGGCTTGTTGGGCCGGTTCGAACGTGGTTGGGTCGGAACGCATCAGGCGACGAGAGTACGAAACTGTGTGTACAAACGGCTGGCGTGTTTCGAATTAGGGTTAATTGAACCATGCCTTTATAATTTTGTCATTTTCAAAAATATGTTTTCAAACTTCTAACACTCAGATTCGTGCCATAGAGTTCAAAATATGGGCATATTTCGAATTGAAAAAAATGAATATATTTTGAACTCTAGTAAAATTATAATGGCATAGGTTCATGTTAGAAGTTCAAAAGCATATTTCAAAAACAATAAAATTGTAAGGGCATACTAATGGTCCGGCCCAGTAACATGGTTTTTTGAAAAAAAAAAAGAACTGGATAGATTTTTTTTTTTGTTGTTGTTGGTTTCACCGGCCTGACTCGAATTTTTAGTTTATTGGTTTCTGAAAAAAAAATCAAAAAAGTAAAACTGGTGAAGCTATGCTGTAACCTGAAGAAATCGTTCCGTTACACAATTTTTTCTCTATACACTGGAAAAATGGCTTTAACGTTTCTCATAGTTTTGGTCAAATTGTTGAGGGCCGGGACCCCGCTCCAACAATATGGTTGATTGTGCTTGAGATATGCCTGACTGGTAGTAATAAAAAGCCTGCTCGAATGTATGCTAGCTGTTGCTGCACAGCCACAGCATTTCAGTTCTTTTTCCCTTTAGTTTGAACGTCCTACAGCCGCAGTAGATTCAAAAATCTCACCCGAACCGAGCCAAAACTGATATAAATCTCATGAAGCGTGCGCCATACGAGGGATAGGCATGACTCTTGTTCGAAGTACTACATTTTTTCCATTAACAATGGTCGTTAACCAAATAGCTGGGAATCAAACTCAGGACAAAAAACATTCGCTACCTCTCGTTAAATTCGTGACGTGTGAGTGTTTGTTGAATGAAAGCGGGAACACGTCTGAAACCACGAATTTTAAAGAACTTTGACAAGGACCTAAACAAGCACCGTCACATCCAAACCATTGAAACCAATGCCGTCAAAAGCAACAAATCACAAGTAGGAGTACCACTACAGTATGTGACTCGGAGTCTTGGACCAATTCCAGAGATACGAATCGGGTCCCCTGCATTGCTGTTAAAAATTCAGGGTAACGTAACGATGTAACGTGAATTATTTTTAAACTTTACTGTAACAATTTTAATATTTATTTAACATTGTTTAAGAGTATTGGAGCATTGAATCTGAAACATTGATTTCTGATTGAATGGTTAGAAATCAATTCTAATTCATCGTACTGTACCTGTGAAGTTTTAACCCTAATTCATGGACGTCAATCCCACGAGATACCGTCTCTGGCGATACACAGTACAACAGCGAGTTTAATTATAGCTCGCTGACATCTCTCTCCCTGGCCGGTCACGGTCTACTTCAGTGAGGAATACGGAGCGTACCGCCCAAAAACTTCGGTGGCCATGTAGCGTTCCATCTCGGAGCGCGTTTGAATAACAGAGAGATTTTGGATTTTAGATAAAAAGAATCCCATCGACAACAAACAGAGAGGATTCCAAAGTATTGTAGGAAAAATCTTACAGTCTGTAACGTGAGAATCCATAATCTCAATGCTTTTCGGTTACTTAAAAAAATTTCTTGGCATTAATGTAAAATTCCAATATTGCCTCTTATCCTCTCCAGTAATTTTTACGATGTCTTTGGAGGCTGTCTGAAATGCACGCACCACTCATCTATCACCTGGAACTTTCTCTTCTCTCTCCTCGTGACCTCCTCCTAGCTGCTCCTCTTTGCGTCAGATCGAGACCGATTTTACCATCAGTAAACTACTCACTCCACTAGCACGGTATCAGATCAGATAGATTTTAGCACTCAAGAAGAAAATGATGCGGCTGAGGCGCACAACTCTGGTAGGAATTTCTTTCTTGAAGAGGTTGGTTCTCTCATTCGTTTAGCTTTCGATCTCAGCATGCTACTAGAAGATTTGATGGCATTGACCTGAACATAGAGGATTCCAGCTTCTCTGACTTGGATTCTTACACCGAGATTCTTCATTCTTCATTTGCTCCAACTATCGACACCCCACAGGGTCGAGCTGGCCGACATGTTGACGACCGGAGTCGATCTACTAAGGTTGGTCGTGTTAGTGCTGTAAGTCAGAGCTCGTCGAGGTTCCATTCTACTGGTCCGGCTGATGCACTTTGGCGAGCACCATGTTCTGCAGCAACTTTTGATCGAGGAGGTCCTGTCCCTCGTCCTCCCAACACCAATGCTAGAGGACGTGTCAATGGTAATGTTGCTCGAGCAAGCACTGCGAATGGTGGCCCTTCTATTTTCATCAATAGTACTCCTCCTTGCAATGCCGGCACAGGACCAAGTACTGATAATCGATACCTTCAAGACAATAAAATTAGGCTGGAAGAAGATGAAGGTTTCGTTGACGATGCTTCGGTGAGCAATTATTTGCTTTTTTACATTTTTTAATTGTTTCCATGCACGCTGCTTTCATAAACATTATACATTGCTATGTTAATTAGTACTTTTTATTTGATTAAACTATGTTTCGGTAGAAATTACTAATTTTTAGAGTTAGCTAATGTTTCATCATGTAAAACTGATGATAGAGGGAGGGCCTATTTGACAAGGCTAATTGGAGTTCCGCAAATACCGGTGTCTTATGTGACATCTGTGTCGAGAAAATAAATGCTAGAAATAGGAACAATGGCCATTTTACATCTAGAGCCTACAAAAATATTGCTGAGAAATACTACCATAGAACAGGGTTGAGACACTCCCGACTACAGATAAAAAACAGATTACAAGCACTTAAAAGGCTCTATTCCTTTTGGTGGTATATGAAAACGCACACAGGTCTTGGTTGGGCAAATGGTACAGTGCATGCAGATGATGAATGGTGGGAGCGACATACTAAGGTACTTCTGTTCATTTGTTTACAAGTGATTCAACTCCACACTTTGCCTTACGTACGCATTAATTAACTTCAAATAGTACCGTTTTTCAGGGAAACTTCGCGCTGAAGAAGCTAAAAAGTGGGCCACCTGAGTGGTTAGATCAACTTGAAATGATGTTTCAGCATGTTGCAGTAGATGGCTCAACCTTTTGTATCCCAGGAGAAAGCATGGGTAATGAGAAGGACCAATGTGATGAAGGTGATGATAAGGATCATAATTCAACGGATGTTTGTGATATTGGGACACCTCATAGGAACACTCCTTCGAAGAGAGGAAATAGTACATGTAGTACTGCAACTAGTCCTGTGAAGAAATCTAGGAGTTCTATGGTTAGGATTATAAAGAGTATGCTGGAAACAATGCAAATAAATTATGCCATAGCTCAAAAGGTGATGCAGGGCGAACTTAGAACGGAGTCCATCAAGAAGGCCATGCGTTTGGCTGTTGAGAGTGGTGCTGTGGAAGGAAGTGTGGAGCATTTTGCGGCTAGTCAACTATTTGTGAAAGCTGAATATCATGATATCTTTTTTACCATAGAAACAAAAGAGGGAAGACTAGCTTGGTTAAAGATGTGGTGTCAGTTCAAGAAAATGTACTAGTTACGAGGCTGTGCTAGTAGGGTTCTGCCACGTAGATATGAACTTTTGGTGCACTAATTCCTTTTGGCGCAGGATCAAGAAAATGTAGTAATTAGGAACTTGTTTAGTAAGAGTAGGTACCTAGGTGATGACTAGCAGCCAGCAAGGTTAGTGCCAAGTAGATATGAACTTCTGGTACACTAATTCACTCTCTTTTGGGTACGTGTAATGATGTGATATGCACTTCGTACTCTATTAAGATAATATGCTGCTATTAATCTTGTGAATATATGCTTTTCTAATATATATTTGCCATGGAATTTCATCAACTTAAATTTATGAGGTGAATGGTGTTTGATTTTGTAGCAAATCGTTTCATCAAGTGATACTGAAGATGAAGCAATTCAAGTTGCTCGGAATCAACTGGATGTCATGCAAAAATTTGAGACTATAGCAAGCTTATTTAGTATGTGCTATGATACTACTTTCATGAACAAATCAAAGAGAAAGGTCCCTGATATAAGTGGTCATGATTGGGTCATGAGAACATTAAAAAATCCAACATCTTGCTTCAATATGTTTAGGATGAGGCTGAACTTTTTACTAGATTGCACACCATGCTAGTAAGTTCATATGGATTGAAGTCAACAAAACAAATGAGCTCGGTAGAGGCATTGGTCATGTTTTTATGAATCATTGGTGCGCCTCAGTCTATTAGACAAGTTGAAAATCGTTTTGAGCGATCAACTGAAACGATAAGCCGAAAGTTTGAGCATGTGCTAGATTGTGTGTACAAAATGTCTGCTATATTATCAAACCGAAGGATTCAAAATTCAAGACAATTCATCCTAGATTACAGAGCCCTCGGTTCTCTTCATATTTTGATAATTGCATTGGGGCTATTGATGGAACCCATATACTTGTTGTTGTACTATCATCAAAACTTCTCCAACATATTGGTCGTCATGGTTGCAGCACGCAAAATGTGCTAGTTATATGTGACTTCGATATGAGGTTCACATTTGCCGTTGCGGGATGACCAGGATCTGTACATGATATGAGGGTGTTCAATGATGCGATCTGCAAATATGGTGATAAGTTTCCACATCCTCCACCAGGTATTTATGAGTTATATTAAGTTTGAAATTTATTTCATCTTAATTATATATTTGTTTTGCATTTATTTCATCATCTGAATTGTTGTTCGTGTTTAGGAAAATATTATCTCGTAGACTCAGGTTATCTGAACCGACCTAGATATCTTGCACTATATAAGAGGACAAAGTAACATCTAACGGAATTTCGACAAGGCCCAAGACCAAGTGAGAAAAAGGAGGTATTCAATTTTATACACTCATCACTTCGTAATGTTATTGAGAGGTTATTTGGTGTTTTGAAAATGAAGTGGCAGATTTTGTTCGACCTACCTGGTTACCCAATGAGAAAACAAAACAAAATAATCCTTTCATGCATGGCTCTACACAACTTCATCCGAGAATGTGCAATGCTTGATATGGACTTCGACTTGTGTGATCGTGATGAGAATTACATGCCAATTGCAATGAACTGCACATCTCAAAGACGCAATGATGATGGTTATTTAGGAGATGAAAATAAAGACATAAATATGTTTCGAGATAATTTTGCCAATGCTTTGTTTGTAATGAAATCATATCCGTAAAATAATTATGCAGATTGTGATATGGTAGTTGAACTGCACAGTCTTGCTTCGTAAATACATAGTATATATAGATATATAATGAGACATGCAGTTATAACCAATGGTTGAAGGGTATTTTGGAGAGAAAAAGATTTGAACTCTTAAAATCTGTAAATAGAATCTTAAAATCCAAACAGATAAAATTTTGGATCCTTAAAATCTGAATAGTAGAATCCAAAATTTTAGAATCCTCGCGTATTCAAACGGCACCTGGATTTGCCGTCGCCGTCATCCTGCTGCTTCTGGGACCAGCTAACGCGGATTTTGCACGGGGTCCGTTGTGCGGGGCCGTCCCGCGCCGTCCGTTCGGCCGAGCCAACGGCCGCTCGGCGCGCCCGTTTTTTAAGAGGGACCCCTTTACCAGCCGCAGCGGCCGCGCAATGGGGCCCGGTTCTTATTTTTTATCCCCCTCCTCTGGTCTTCCTCGCAGAGGAGCGCGACCGCGACGCTACCCGCCCCCGGACGACGGTGCCTCGCGCGCCTGCGTCAGCTCCGCGTCACGCTGATGACCGGCGCCGGCCACGCCCGGCTCCTGCTCCGGGACGCGTCTTGCCAGTTTTGCGGCGTGGGCTTTTGCTTCCTTGCTTGCGGGACGGCGACGGCAGCCCGATGGTGACGGGATGTGCCTTGGCACTACTAGGAGGGCTTGCACTTTTGCTAATGATTCGTGTGAGGCAACGAGTGTTTCCGGCGAAACCACCGAGTACTTGTTGCCTGCACAACTTTGTCGTCCGAAATGCCGCTGATTTTCCATGCGACGCAGGAGCAAGAGCCCGGATCGGCAACTTCGTCGTCCCAAGAATATCGGGAATCCGGGCCCCGGCTAGCCAGGGTAGGAGAGCAGGGCCCCAGACGCAGAATTAGAAGCAAGCAAACGTGGGTGATGGGATGATAGTCGAGTCAGTGATCAGACCGAATCCGATTTGACCAGCAACACATCTCACTCACGTCTCGGCGTGGCCCGGCGTCGCCTTTCCCTTCCCTGCCTTGACCATGTCGCCGTTCGCGGTCTTTTGTGTCGAATCGGCAGGTGATGATGATTTATTATAGCAAAATGGAAAAAGCTTAAAAGAGAAATAATCATAATAAATGAAAAAATTAAAACATATAAAAACTATTTAATAAAATTTATTTGAGCTTACAGGATATGATGATTAATCATATTTCTTTAAAATTTCAAAAATTTTCTAGCTGCATCTTGCAAGATCTAAAAATTCCTAGTGAAAGTTTAAAAAACAATAGTAGCTAACTCAAAACAACACCGTAATAAGGTTGAGCTCGCTAACCTTAATACAATTTTTTTTTAAATGGCTCTTGAGAGCATGCAGTAGCGCAAAATACACCCAGTCAATCAAAGCATTTACATTCGTGCACCGCAGTGCGCTACAAATGTTTCAGTGAAAACGGGATTAGGAACAGCTCCTTGGTAAATGACCTCAAGCAGAGTAGACTTGTAAGAGGTCGAGAACAGATAGACTCCCCAAATCCAAACTTTGAGACGGCGGCGGCAGCTTCGGCTTTGACGGCACCCTCTCGACTGTAACATTTTGCAAATCTTGGGAGACGGAGCAATACCGGGCACTCCCATTCGCTCGATGATGCTTCATCCCTGACCACGGCGGTAGCCTTCGCCTCCACCTCGGCCGTCGTAGCCTCAATCTCAACCACACACGTAAATGACTTCGCCTGCTGTAGGGATCTGAACTGAGACGTGGGCGCCGAATTGGGCCTCCGCTTCTTCTCCGTCGGCGTCACGGGCTCTGCCTCCCTATCAGATAGCCTCCTCACGGCTGCGAACACCAGGACAACGCCATCACCCGACACCTGCTGTGTGGGGGACTCCTCCTCGTCGGGAGGGAGGGAGGCTAGGGAGGGCGCTCCATCGTTGGTGACGGGGTGGGGGTTGTGTCGGCACCCTACCATGTTTTTTGAACTCCATTGCCGCGGAGCAAGCAGGAGGGTGTGGGTGGATCGAGAAAAAAGGAGAGTCAGATTGAGTAAAGGTAAACTTTATTGGGGTGGTGCTGCCACGGATCAAGCATAAAGATGTGGGTAAATCGAAGAAAAAGGAGAATCAGATTGAGAAAAAGAGAGAGTCAGATTAAACAAAGGTGGATGAGATGCGAGGTGGAGGATGGCAACCGGTGGGATATAAAGGGAAGGGATAGAAGTTAAATGATGAGTGTAGAATGAACGGCTAGCATTAATTAGAGTTTTATGATCGAACGATGCAAATAAAAAAGATAATTTGGCTCGATGAAGAATTAGTTTTTATAATTAGTGAGTAAGTATAAATATAGATATTATAGATTACGTCCGCGTAATCTCAAAGATGGGCAAATAAAAAAGATAATTTGGCTCGATGAAGAATTAGTTTTTATAATTAGTGAGTAAGTATAAATATAGATATTATAGATTACGTCCGCGTAATCTCAAAGATAAAGACGTGCGTCAAGTGGAATCCAGAAATAATCTCTGAATGCAGAAGGAAATTATAGATGTTGCAAGGAATCCGCTCTGGAAGAGTCATGAAACAGCATTCCGAAATGCCATTCGCGGCGCAACAGAATTCACTCAAATTCACGGAGTAGTCTTCTTCAATCCCACTGAATTTCGGGTTCCGCGCATGGCATGAGGGGCTGCCGTTTGGAGCCCCGGCACTCCGGCAGGGCACCCCCTCACGTGATCACGTCCGCCTGCGCGCCCACAGATCAGCAATGCCGCGTTCGTCGCGGGACCGCGCCGCAGGTTGGAGCCCCTACTCAAGACGTCAGCCAACGCGTACTCTTCCGCAGCAGGTCGGCGAGGCGAACGCACGCGGGTCACGGCGCTGTCCGCGCGAAACCTTCCGCGCCAGCAGCCATCGGCGCGCGGACCACGCGCCGCCAAATTTCGCTGTGCTGCCGGCCGTTTGACCGCGCCACCGCCAAGAGAGGAGTACCCGCGAGCCTCCGGCAGGCCACCGCGCCCCTACCTTCGCCCACCTACTCGAAACCCGGCACGCACCTCCACGCGCGCTGTCAGAGCCTCCATCTAGTACCGCAGGCAGGGCGGCAGAGGAGGCGGATCAGACTCGTCTTCCTCACCTCACCCGTTTTCCTTTTCTTTCCTTTCCTTTCCTTCCTTGTCCAGAAAGCAACGGCCCGCCGCGTTCACACTCGTCGTCGTCATCATCTTCGTCCTGCCTCCTCCGGGAACCAAAAGGGTATTAATACGTCGCCGTCCCTTTTCACACCGGCTCCTCCATTTCTCTCGCTCGCTCGCTCGCTTTGACGCGCACCCGGCACCGGCACAGCGCGCCCGAGACCGACGGACGGACGCTGCGCTGCCTTTGAGGCGCCCGGCTGCGTGTTCGTGTGTGTGGTCAAGCTGACACGGGCGGATACATATCACATGAGATCCACATCCAACGGCCGCGCCCCAGCCAGCGGAGGAGGTGCTGCTGGAGCTGGACCCCCAACCCCAGCAGGGCACGACGATTTCGCCGTCTACTACTCGTTCCTCCAGGACGCCGCGCCGACGCTCGCGCTCGACGCCGACGCGGCCGCGATGACCAACGGCGGGCGGAAGAGAAAGCAGCAGCAGCGCGGGCCCGGGGACGAGGCCGGCGGTGGGAGCAGGAAGAAGCGGTCCATCGCGGGGATCCTCACCTCGCTGGCGGCGCTGGAGGCGGAGGAACACGCAGACCGCGCGGGCGCGGCCGACGCGTCCAGGCGGGAGCTCGCGCTGCTCGAGTCCAACGCGGACGCCCGGTCGCGGACCACGGAGGAGTACTTCGCCAAGGTGGAGGGCAGCTTCGACGCCGCGGCTGAGGCCGACGCCTCGGCGAGGTCCAAGCGGTCGAGGCTCGCGGCCTCGGCTGCCGTCGTGGCGGCCGCGGAGCAGGACGCGGCGGCCGGCACGGCGTCGGCG